>PVJS01001026.1:0-24615 GCA_004027185.1 Glis glis | reverse complement strand
TAGAGAGAGGAAGGAGCTCACCAGCATAACTTCTGCCAAGACTGAAGATCAACACTAGGACTCTGTTTTCTATCAGAAATGGCGGCAGCATCACAGAAGGTAGATACAGGACAAATCCCTGGCATTGCCCTGACCTCAACTTCCCCACCAGGGCAGTGCGAGGGGTGGTCTATGGGTCTTCCCAATTTCAAGGTTCTTGCTTGCCTTCCAGCCTGGGTGGGCCCGCTCCTCTGACAATGGGGCCTCTCTGACCGGCCCACACACAAGAAAGGGTAGGAGATGACGTGGTTGGCGTCCAGGGCCCTGAGTCCTCTCTCTATTCAACCCCCCCTCCCTGACACAAACAACCCTCAGTCGCCTCCCTCTCCCACCTCCCAGAAACTGGGCACAACTGGGGCCTGCCATGCCCTGGCCACCCCATGAATCACCCCTCTATGGTCCCCGGGGGAGTGGTCCAGGGAGCATCCTACGCCCCACGAGGGGTGAGGGCCAGAATCATGGCCCTCAAGCAGGCAGTGTCCACAGAAACAATGGGGGCCTGTGGCAAACAGCCGGAATGCAGCCATTGTCCTGCCCTGGCCCCCAACCCCAAGGCCTCAGGTCCCCAGGCCAGGCAAGCTGGCGTGGGTCGGTGCGTCAGGCGCTCATGTGCCAGGGCCAGGGACACATGGCCTGCAGCTTCCCCTCCCTGGGTAGGCAGGCGGGTAGGCCGATGGGCCAGTCCCCACCTCCACACCCAGCCTCGCAAAGGATGCCAAGCACAGAATGAAGAGATCAAGACGGGATGCAAGGAAGCTACAGCAGCCTCCAAGCCGCCCATCCCTGGGGTACTTGGAGCAGACTCTCAGAGAAGGGGCCTAGCAGCTCCCGGACCCAAGCTATACATCACAGTGGGGAGGGGACCACATTAGAATAATGCAGGATTAGAGTGGGGTTGCTATAGCGACGTATTAGGGCAATACATCTAGGGAGCCCCAGCCCCTTGGTGATGTATGGCTCTGCTCAGCTGTGGGGAGCAGAGGGAGGGGACCTGTCCCACCCCTCCCAGAGAGAGCAGACATCAAACAACCTCTTCGTTGGGGGAGAACATCTGCCTTAGACTCCCAAAATAGGCATCTCGGAATCCCATCAAGACTGAAAAAGATGCCCTGCCAACCTCCACCATCCCCCTTTAGTCCATATCCAATGAAGCCAAACCACTTGAAGCTGTTAATCTGAGAGAAGTCCTGAGAGGGAGAGTGAGGGCACCATGCTGTCCGCTTCTCACCCAGAGGCCTCCCCATGCCCACATCTGGACCTCCCGCCCCCGTCTAAGCCAAAGTCTGGGAATCTAGCTTCCCTACACACACTCACAGGGCCACCGAAAAGATGTGCAGGTGGTCCTAGTGAAAAAAAAAATTGGATGGGGCGCCCAGCAAAAAAGGACTCAGCAAGTAAACTTCACCTAGCTGAGCATAGTGGCACAGGCCTATAATCCCAGCTATTCTGGAGACTGAGGCAGGAGGATCACAAATTTGAAGCCAGCCTGGGCAACTTAGTGAAATCCAGTCTCAAAGTAAAATAGCCAGGCCAGTGGCACACGCTTGTAATCCCAGTACTTGGGAGGCTGAGACAGGAGGATCACAGGTTTGAAGCCAGCCTCAGCAACTCAGCAAGGCCCTCAGCAACCTAGCAAAATCCTGTTTCCAAATAAGAAATAAAAGCAGGTTGGGGTGTAGCTCGAAGGGAAAATACCTCTGGGTTCAATCCCTGTACCACACACAAAAAAAAGTAAAATAAAATAAAATGGGCTAGGGATGTAGCACAGCGGTAGAGTGCTTAACTAGCATGTGCTAGGCCCTGGTTTTAATCCCCATTACTACAAAAAAAATTAAAAATAGCAGGGCATGGTGGCACATACCAGTAATCCCAATACTTAGGAAGCTGAGACAAGAGGATCACAGGTTCGAGGCCAGCCTCAGCAATTTAGCAAGACCCTTAGAAACTTATTGAGACCTTGTTTCAAAATAAAAAATAAGCAGGGCACAGTGGCACACATTTGTAAACCCAGTACTTGGGAGACTGAGACATGAGGATCACAGGTTCGTAGCCAGTCTAAGCAATTTAGTGAGGTCCTCTGCAACTTAGTGAGACCCTGTTTCAAAATAAAAAATAAAATAGGGCTGGGGGTAGAGCTCAGAGGTAGAATGTCCCTGGGTTTGATCTCCAGTGTCACTAAAATAAAATAAAATAGGGCTGGGGATATAGCTTGGAGATAGAATGTCCCTGGGTTCAATCCCCAGTACGAAAAATAAATAAATAATAAAATAAACTTCACATAGTATTTACAATGGTATGTCACAAAGTCAGGTCATAGACTTTCTTCCAAACTACTGTAGTAAGTCCTTTGAACCAGCTTGCCATCTCCTGGACCTCAACCCACTGGGGAGTTCAGGGAAAAATTCTCGAGATAACCCCATTTGCTACACCCACCTTAGTTAGCACCTTAGTGAGGAGGAAAGACAGGTAAACCCATTCAAGAATCATAGGCATAGCCGGGAGTGGTGGTGCACGCCTGTAATCCCAGTACTTGGGAGGCTGAGACAGGAGGATCACAGGTTTGCAGCCAGCCTCAGCTACTTAGTGAGGTCCTCCGCAACTTAGTGAGAACCTGTTTCAAAATAAAGAATAAAAAAATAGGGCTGGTGTAGCTCAGAGATAGAATGCCCCTGGGTTCAATCCCTAGAACCGCAAAAAAAAAAAAAAAGAATCATAGGCGTGAGCCAGGCGTGGTAGTGCACACCTGTAATCCCAGTGTTTGGGAGGCTGAGACAGGAGGATCCCAGGTTTGAGACCAGCCTCAGCAACTTAGAGAGACTCTCAGCAACCAAGCGAGACCCTGTTTCAAGACAAAAAATTTAAAAAGGGCTGGGGGTGTAGCTCAGAGGTACAATGGCTCTGGGTTCAATTCTCAGCACCACAAAAAAAAAAAAAAGAATCATAGGTGTGCAGCCAGGCATAATGGCGCACACCAGTAATCCCAGTACTTGGGAGGCTGACATAGGAGGATCGCAGGTTCGAGGTCAGCCTCGGCAACTAATGAGACTCTGTTTCAAAATAAAAAATAAAATAGGACTGGATAGGACTGGGGGTATAGCTCAGAGGTAAAATGCCCCTGGGTTCAATCCCCAGTACCACACACATACACACACACGCGCACACACACACACAAGAATCATAGGTGTGCCCATGAGTATATCCCTGTTTCTCTTGACTTTCCCTGTGTACCATTGCCTGTGTGTAATTCATGTGTGTGTGCACATGCACGCGCAGGCATATGCGCATGCACATTCGCACGCACATCCCTTGCTTCCTCACTGAATGGTAATTTTTAGCTAATTCATTGATTATAATAATTACACAACCCGCCCCAAAGCCTTCCTTTTTCCTTTTGCAAGTGGCACTGCAGGGCTGGCGGTGTGGCTCAGTAGCAGAGCACTTGCCTAGCATGTGCAAGGCCCTGGGTTCAGTCCCCAGAACTGGAGGAAAAAAAAAAAAAACAGAAAGTGGCACTGCAGCTCGGCCACTTTGAAAGTCACAGCTCTGGCTCCAGCCCAAGGTCTAAGATGCTGACCACAGAAGTCACTCCCTCTCCCCAAAGGACACAGGTGAAAGGACAAAGCGGAGCAGGGGTGCTGCCCTCTACACGAGCACCCTCGTGGGAGATGCACATGCGCACACACTTGGGCCTCATCTCTGGTGTCGTACCCATGATGGAAGAAGCTAGGTCTTTATTCCTAATGGAGAAGAGTCTGTAGAGGGGATTTCTTCTCTCCCAGTCTTTCATCTCCTGTGTGCCTCCCTTCTCTTCTTCACACAGACATACACAATCACACACAAATAAACACACACTCACACACAGCGGAGCAATGAGCAAGACTGAAAGGGGAGGTAGGTGGAAGACAGCGTGTGTGTGCCCAGAGGGCAGTTCCTGGGGCGAGGTGGCAGGGTGCCCAGGCCCTGAGTGGGCAGGAGACTCCATGGCTTCCTCTCTTCCCTAGCCAGCCACCAAAGGTCAGCTCAGGCGGCTCAGCCACGTGCAGTCCGCCCACATCCCTGGTCAGGTCACGTGAGGCCAGGACCAAAGCCTCATCGACATTCCATTGTCTTCCAGAGCCCAGCCTGTGCTGAACCAAAAGCCCCCTGCAGCCCAGGGCTGGTCAGTGCCCTCTCAGGGGTCGCTCCACACTCACCTTGAGGACAAGGGGAGAGATGCTCAGCTGGTTCCCATCCCTCACTGGGACTTCACATACCCTTCTGAGAAGTGGGGCGGTGCCTTCCTTGGCACTGAGAATGCCTGGGGTGGGGAGGCAGGAGAGGAAGTGCCCTCTTTCTCGTGTTCTCTGAGGACACATAGGCCACCATGCCACCCCCTCCCTGCCCATTCCCCAGATGCTCTAGGGGGAAAGAGAGCACAGCAGAGAAGGCTGAAGTATAGCCCTGAAGGTCATCTTGCACGTCAGCAATGGGAGCGGCCCCGGAGCCCCTTGCGCCCTGGCTCCCAGCCTGGACCGCAACACAGGCCCCATTGACTCCTGGGCACCCTCTTTCCCAAGATGCTCACAAAGCTGTGGGCTCCAAGTCCTGCCCACGGGCCCCTGAGCCCCACTGGACCCACCCAGGGAAGGAGGCCGGAGCTGGCTGGCTGGACACACTCCAGAGGGGGCTGGCAGGAGGATGGGTACTGCACCTACACAAGAACTCCTGGATCTGGGCTAAAGGCCCTCATGGCTAACCTCTAGGCCCTGTCCTACCCAGCCCGGAATGGAGTCCGTGCAGGCTGGGAGCCAGGATACAAGGGTTCAGCACAGGCTGGGCTCTGGAAGGCAGTGGAATGATGATGAGGCTTTGATCCTGGTCTCACATGGGGACGCAGCTAGGACAGATTCTCTGCCTGTGCCACCTCTGCCCACCCTCAATCCTATTCACACCTTGCAGAAATAAGGACATCTCCCCACCCCACCCTGGCCTCTGGCCTACCCTCTGCCTCCTACGAGGCAGTCAGGTGAGGAAAGATGGCTGTGCCTGGGGGAGGGGCTGGAGGAAAGCAGGGGCTGAGAAGCTCCAGCCCCTCTGGGGGCTCCAGGAAGGGGAGGGCTGCCCCAGCAGGATGACAGAGAGATGATTAAACCCACAGAGAAGATTGATAAGGGAGCTAAACAGCTGCAACTCTGCAAGGTGGGCTGGGGACAAATCTCATCTTGTCCTGGCGGTGCTCAAAGCACTGGGGAGGGGGGCTGGGCCAGCCTGGCTGAGCTCATGACCTACACAAGCTCCAGAGCAGGAAGGGGGGATGGGGTGGGGCCTGCTCCCCACTTCTCCACCCCCCCAGGCCTCTGACAGTGGCTTCCCGAGCCCAGGCCCTGTCCCTGCCAACCCAGAGGCTCCGGTCCCCCTTGACACCTGGGCAGAGCACCCCTTCTCACCGATGCCCCTTCACCCACAGCATCTCTGCCTCAGCTCTCACTCTCATTATTATTAGATGTGATTTACAGCGGAAGCGCTGAGTCAGACAAACCAAGATTCCCCAGAGGGAGGCAGTGGGAGAGGAGAGAGTCCAGGGGAGCTGGTCCTCTCTGGGCAGAGACCTCAGAAGGGAGCCAGGAGGTGGGGGTGCAGGATCCCGCTTCCAGGATGAATGGGGAGTTCAACTCTGCTGTTTCTCCTGTCTGGTCAGGCCCAGGATGCTCACCCGGGACTCTTGGACATTCAGACCCCTTTCCTGACTCCCACCCAAGCCCTTGGCTTCCGTCCTGCTTGTCTTTTGATTGTTCTTTGGCAAGGTGGAGAGAAGAGCCCAGGAATCCTGAAGCAGGGAAGTGGTTCTGTGGGGCCCCTGTTTCCTCAGACCAGGAAGGTTCATGATTCTGAAGGCTCGTGATTTCCTGGCTCCCAGATGGAGAGAGGCAGGAAAAGTGCCTTGCTGGGGTCCCAGCCCCCTCTCTCCAAAGACCACTATAGGAGCCCAAAGGCCCAAGAATGTGTGGGAGGCACACACCTCTGCTTCCGCCTTGTGTGGAAGAGCGCGGTGGGCAGGTCCGTCTCTGCTCCTTGGGTCTCTGACTCCCTGGCAGGGAGGAACTGGGCATTGTTGCCAAAAATAAACGTTCCCTCTCCCGCTCCCTGGCTCCCAGCTCCCGCTCATTAGGATGCGTGGCGTTTGGCTGCGGTCCCACACCTTGCAGCTCATTATAAATATGCAGTCGCTGCTGGCGCTACCCCAATCATCTCTGCAATCAGAGCTTTTAATTAGGTTAATTAAATTGTATCAAATCTCGCAGGGACGCAGTTCACTGATGCTGATGAGGCAGCCAAAACAGACCCCAGCTCCTCCGCTAATGAAGGCCGCTGCCTGCCTGAGCCGTGAGGGAGCCGGAGCGCATAATAAACGGGCGCGTCCTCTGGGAGGAGCTGCTGCCCAGGTCCTGAGCTGGGGGACCCAGTAGGGGGTCTGCATCAAGCAGGCCAGGCTCCAGCTGCGGCAGAGTCTCCCAGCCCGGGGACCATCCCCTTCACTCCAGAACTAGCCAAGGCGGCATTGGGAGCCCGGGCAGGTGGGCAGTGTCAGGGTCCTGAGCATCTGACACCCCTGCAAGGCAAACTTGAGTGTACCCCGAGATCCACTAGCTCCATCCAGGGCCTCCTCTTTATTTCTTCCCTAGAATGGCCCAACGAGGGCGGGATTTCCTCTGCTACACAGAGTCCCGTCACTGCCCCTCTGGTTGTCATATTAGCCAGAAAGACCGGGCTGAGACTAAAAAGCCCATCCAGCCACTGCTGGCCTAGTCTCCATCTGCCATGGAGGCCATCTGCCCCCGGCGGGGGGTGGTTGATAATGCTACCAGCCAATGACAGGAGGGAGTGCCACCCCCCAGCCTCCGTGTGCCAGATGGACCCTGTGTTTTCCCACCTACCACTCCACCTAAAGAGTCCTCTTTGAGGGAGGGGCACTTGTGCCAGACCTCCTGGGATCAAATCAGATAGAGAAGGAAGATGGTCCCTTTTTACCCTGGCACCTCCCCACCCTGAGCTGAATGTCCCATGCCCTGGCAATCCATTGCTGGGCGCTGAAGACCACAAGCTCCAGAGCTGCAGGCCGAGAAGGTCCTCCCTGCTGAGCAGGAAGGCAGGTGCTGCCACCTCCAAAGGGGCTGTCCCTAATGTGACTCAGCCAGGCTCCAGCCCCTCCTCTTAACCCCTCAGTGGCCAGTCTGTGTCTCTGAGCAGATGAGGAGAGAAGATGGGGAAATTTTCAGTGCTCTCGGGACAAGTTGTTTCTGCTGTAGAAGCTGGTTTTTTGGTTTGGAAAGGTATTTTTTTTTCCACCCAGTAATGTGAAAACATGAAACCCGAAACCAACCCCCCACATTCGTCACCTCAGAGAGAAGCCTTTGGGGTAACTGGGAGAAAGCTGTAAATGAGTCAGGCTGATTCAGGGCAGGGGGGGCTGCCCAACTGCCTCCGGGCACCACGGGTCCATTAACACTTAGGATCTGAGCATGGCCATCAGGTGACAGACAGAAGAGGGAGAGGAAAGGGCTTCCTTCCCACCTTTCCCTTACCCCCAAACACAGCAGTCCCCTGTCCAGAGAAGCTAGGTCCTTGGCTCTGTTCTGGACCAGCTTCCACGGCCAGCCCACAGGAGCAGAGGACTTCAGACACTACCACTGGCTGGCACCAGTGCGCTCCCTCACATGAGAGAGGAAATGGCCATGCCATTACCAAGGCCACCAAGTGAAGCAGACCGGATGGATAGGGAGAGCTGATACAGATAGGCCGGGTCTTCCCAAATGATGGATCCAGGAAGGGGGGCAGAGAGATTCCTGTAGGGAGTCTGAAGAAGTAGATGTTTTTCCTCTGACCAGGGCAGTTTAGGAGAAAACAAGCAGAAACATGAACTGGGCAGCCTCGTCTAGTCTCCTAAGTCTCATCAGTGGACTTGGGCATACTTTTTGGGGGGCAGTGGGGAAGGGGGCTTGCTGGACATTGAGCCCAGGCCTTGCATGTACTAGGCAAGCACTCTACCATTGAGCTACACCCCCAGCCTCAGGTTTAGGAAAGGAAGTTCTGCTTCTATTCCCCAGCTGTTCTTACCCTTCCCTGTACTTTCTGCTATACACACCCAGGGAGCCTGTGGGAGCCCTGCCAGCAGGGAGGCCCCATGACCTGGCTGGCTAGGGAGAGCGCACCCTCTGACCCCAGGAGGCAGCTGTTTAAGCCCAAGAAACCTGCCAACTCAGCCCCAAGACAGAATTTCAGGTCCACCCCCGATTCTGCCACTCACCTGCGGCTTTGGGCCAGGACTCCCACCCCAGTTTCTTTCTTCCCGCCCTTCCCCAGGCCCTGTCATGAGGCTCTGGAAACTGGCAGGCTGAGAGGGCTTGAGGAAGGGAGCCCAGCACCACACACCTACTTGCCTCGTTTTCAAGCCCCAACAGGTCCTGGCCTCACCGGCCTCCACAGGCAGGCAGAGCCAGCCTGTGTCTGTTGGCTGCCGTCCCTGCTGGGGACGTGCAGCTCTGATTGTTTAGTGCCCCACAGCCAGCAGCACAGGGAGACCAAGTCACAGGCCAACCCTCAAAGCTGCACGGAGGAAGTCCCCTACCATGCCCTGGTGGAACCACCCTCTAGGAAGCCTGAGGCTCTGCGACAAAGCCCCGGGAAGACCCCAAAGCTCCCTATGTGGTCTTCACTAGAAATGAGAAGGGAAAGCCCATACCTGCCCAGTCTTCTTCCTGGGGCCACGCTAATCTCAAGCTCAGGGGGAGATAAGTCTCTTTTTTTCTTGGGGGTTCTCCCCCATGACATTAAATTCAATAACAAACCCATACTAAGCACCTGCGGAGTCCATGCAGCTTCTGAAAGAAGCAGTGTGTAAGTGGGTGGACACCAGCTCCCTGAGAACAAACCCAGCAGAGGGGCAGCAGCGCCACCTGCTGGGTCCTTTCGCACCATCACCAGGAATCAGCTTCCTACATAGATACCAGAAAGATTGCCTTATTCAAGAATAAAACAAAGGCTTAAAACTCTCCTGCTTTAATTGAAAGGGTCCTAAGATGTGGCCACAAATGAAGACTAACCCGTGCTCACTGATTTCTCTGTTGAACAGATCTGGGGTTCCATGTAGTCCACACAGCTGCTGCTTTGAAGGCGTGGTTTAGACCTGAGCCAAACAAGAGTCCTGACTCACAGAAATGCTTTCCACCTCTGCAGGCTGCCCACAGGCCCCTTGGCATAGCCAGGGTGATATGCTACGCACAGCCCAAACCATGCTAAGCCTGGAGAGGCAGATCCTAGAGAATGATACTCTCCCCTTCCCAGGGAGCCAGGGCCCACTGAGCACCAAAGCCTCAAAGCCCTGCAAGCATTCTCTGAACCTAAGGCTGGAGTTGCCATGGGCTACTCTCGAAGGGCACCAATCTCTTCCCTTAGAATCCTTGGACCTAAGCGAGAGCCCTCTGTCACGGTAATTCAGGGCACCTAGCCTCAATCCCTCACACCTCTGATTACCTCTAGCTGAAACTTAGTTCTCCAAGAGGATGGACTTTCTTGCTCTTTTGACCTGTGCACAAGCCCCTCCAAGAGTAGGAGTGCCCGTACCTGTTTATGAGGCCTAAGTTATATGTGCCTTATGCATCTGTTGACGTGAAAGCCTATAAAGCATGTGTACCTTTGTGTGGGTGTACACTGCATGAGAAGGCATTCAGGCACACTCCTTGTCCTCCCCCACCCTCCCAGCAGAGGCAAGAGTCAGAACAGCAGCACCCAGCTGTTGATCCCAGGTACAGGTGCTTAGCCTGCTCACTCCTCAGCAGGGAAGATAATAGCATGGGATCCCTCCTGTGCACCACTCGAAAATCCTCCCAGCCTCACCTCTCACTCCAGCCAGAGCCTCCCAGCCAGACCCCTGGGATGGGTCCCTTCCTTGGCTTAGGACTCAAGTCTCAAGACTGTCGGCATTGACTAAGCTCAGCACTTTCCCTGAAAAAATTTCAAAGACTGGGAGCATTTCCTTTGTGAAGGCAAAAGCTGCTTACTTCTGTTCTCCTGGCCCTTCTTATTTTCCAGGGCTGTGAGATCTCACTCCCATCATGTACACTATGAGGAAACAAGCTTTCATTCTAGATTTTATACAGGAACCAAGCAGCCATGAGCACTTATTAACTATAATTTCTTTTAAAAAAATCTTTGAAATACACACACAGCTGCTCCTCCTCCAGGGGGTGAGATGTGAGCAAACCTCCCAGAGCCCTGTTCTGTTCTCCCACATATGCTCTAAGCATGCTCAGTCCTGTCCTGACTGGCCGTGGCCTATGATCCCTATATGGGCAAGGAAGGGAAGGGTGGGGCTCTGGGATGAGACAGAAGCTGCCCCACACACCCCGGGGTCTGTGTTCTCAGGGGAAGCCAGTTACAGCCTTGGAATCATGAGCTGGCCAGGAATACAGAGCACAGGAACAAAGCTAGCTCTATTCCACTCTATTCTGATTCGAGCTTCATCAATAAAGAATTGATGACCCTGTGGGTGCCCAGTTCCAAGGGTGTCTACCTACAGATGTAAAAAAGAGAAAAACGTTTTTTGGATAACTTTTGAAGCCACCTGAAAAACCAATAAAAGAAGAAGGAATGAGGATAAATCAGTCTATCCAGTGGATAAAACATTAGACAATCATTAAAAACAATTATTTTAATTATTACTATGAGCATATATTACTTTTGAAAAATTCAGTAATGTCACAAAATGGGAAAGAGCTGATTAATTTTAAAATTAGGATCATTGTTTACTATAATTCCAACTAAAATATACAAAAATATAAACAAAAACTTATGCATAGCTTTACAAAATGGAGGAAATAGACCAGAATGTGCACAGTAGCTCACCTCCAGAGCTCTAGCTCAGCTCTACTGTGCGATAAATAATTTTGTTCTTGAGTAAGTATTGAGATTAGGAAGGAATTCATCTATTTTCTACTTTGTTGTAATGAGACTATATAACTTCCATAATGAAAAAAATTTTAAGTTCTATATATAAAAATAGGACTGATTTCACAACCCAAAAACAATGACACGGGGGAAGGGGCTTTAATGTTGTTCACAGAAAGACATCACATTCTCAACAATAAATCACAGCAACAAACAGGAAAACCATGCCATTCAGACTAATGGAATGTGAAGTTATTCCCCCCAAAAATAGTGATTTCGATGCAGAACAGTAAGGTGTATCTATAACACTTCAACGTTTCCGACGACTCTGAAATTTGTAAATAGCTGGGGAATTCACTGTTTCTTTCTTCACCTTCACCTTCTGAGTCTTATCCTATAAAATAATAAAGGACGATCAGCACACACAGAGAGGGTTTGTAAAACAGGAAGGATAATAAGCTGCCTATGAGAAACCTCAAACGCAGCCCTTCTCAAAGTTCAGAAGAGAAAGGCCCTTACTCCCTGCATCCACTTTATGCAATGAGTTAACTTTTCCCCTGGGCATCCAGAGTGGTGCTAGCTATGCATAGTCCTTGGGAAAAGTGAGGAGAGAGGGGCTCAGATACAGGTTTTATTTTAAATTATCATTTTAATTCTCTCACGGAACCCCAGTTGAGAAAGGCTGACCTAAATGATCTGCAAGGCTAAAGAATCTGACATTTAGAGGAATGATAATAATATGAAAGAGGCGTCTTATATTCCTTAGCTTTGCTATTTAACTACACGATGTTGTCTATTTTTAAACACCAATGAGTGACATGCACTGTTTTGTTAACCTGTTTAAATGTTACGGGAGCTGCTCATAAGCTATAAAGTTCATATGCTACCTGAGCCTACCCTTTGCTGTTCCAAGGCACTGACTAATAACCCCCTTATTACCTTCTTAATCAAGGAACATTTCAACACTGTCAGAGCAATAGACACTGGCTCAAACCACTGCCCCTAAGGAGCAGACATTTTCACTGGGGTTGATTTACACACAGCTGAAATCCAGTCTCAGTTAAGACCTTTACAAGGAAAAAAAAGAAAGAAAGAAGGCCTAAGGCTCTCTCTCCTCACCAGAAGATCTTTGCGTGTTTGAATTTTCTGTGCAATAACAAATAATTTCTTCTCTCGTTCAATCCTCTGTGTCAGGCAGTCATATTGTTTTTGTCTTTCTTTAGCAATATGCTGTAGAAAAAACACATTTGCAATAAAACAATTAAGGCAAAAATTAATAAGAAACTGGTTCTTAAGCCCAAATGTATAAATGGTTTCATCAACTCCCTCCTTACCCTAGAGTCAACATAATGTGATTACTATAAACTTGTCAACTTTAGGAACATCAAATTCTACAGCTGAAAGAAACCTTGGAGACTATCTTACTGAAATTATCATTTTACAAATGCAGAATGAGGCCCAGAGAAGAAAAATAACTGACCTAAGGACATGTGATTCACCTGGAGCAGAGTCAGGACTGTTCCGGACTCTAGGAATTTTTCCACAGCTACACTAAGCTGTTCAAACTTTGTGTGAGGACTTCAGTTACCTAAGATGATGGCAGGAATGGGCTAGTACCAGGAACCCTAAACAAAGTGAATAGAGAGCAACAGAAAGGCCACTAAGCAGTGAGCTGGTGCCTGAGAATCTTAAAACTGACAGAGCAGAATTTTTCAGCAGGGGCTGACCTGAGAATTCTGACCACTAATGATTCCTCAAAGACCAGTCGGAGGGAGGCTGAGACAGGAGGATCACAGGTTCGAGGACAGCCTCAGCAACATAATAAGATTCTTAGCAACCTAGGGAGACCCTGTTTCCAAACAAAAATTGAAAAAAGGGCTAGGGGGATAGCTCAAAGACAGAATGAACCTGGGTTCAATCCCCAGTACACATCACACACACACACACACACACACATCACACTCACACACACACATCACATCACACACACACACATCACACACACACACACACACACACACACACAAAGACCAGTGGAATCCTTAAGTTTTGAGGAATTATAAACTTCTGAGAAACTGTGACAGCTTTGAGTTCTTCCCTGAGATAACATACAGGTTTAAAAATGAAAATTTGTTTGTTTCATATACCCCTTATACACACAGCCTGAAGATAATTCTATACAATGTTTTCAGTGTGCCTGCATTTTGACTGTGACCCATCACATGAATTCAGATATGAAATTTTCCACTTGTAGCATCACATCGGCATTCAAAAAGTTTTGAATTTCACAACATTTAGGATTTGGGAGCTCTGAATGAAGAATGCAACCTGTGTATACTTATTTGCACACAATTTCAGTGTGGGATGGGGGGGTTGTTCATAGACCTCTGAAAGCCCATTCACTCCCTCCAAGTTACAGGCTGACAATCTACTCCCCAGCACTCTCTTAATAAAAATAATTTTGCCTTCAACAAAACAACTGAACAAAACAATACTACTAGACAAAAATGGCAAGATCCAAACCTTCTTAAATTCTCAAGAGCTATGATGGTAAACTATTCTACACAGGAGTTTGGAATACTAATCTCTTTAGGAACTACCACAAGACTTGAGAAATGTCAGTGACACAGCTAATTGAAAATACAACTAATTGACAAAACAGGGTTATCACAAGAACACTAGTCAGCCGGCTCCCCAGCTGGAAGTGTTATCTACATAAAGGGGAGTATTACTGGGCCTCAGACTTCAGCTATTCCCCGATTCTAGCACAGTCTCACAGCAGTGGTTTCAGACAGCTTTTGTTTTCACTTTATTGCACAGACTGTCAAATTTATGGGATTACCCAATATAGTCAAACTAATTAGGGGTATTTATATTACTAAAGCAAGTTTAGCTGCCTCTGAGCTAGAGAAAACTGCTGTGAAATTAAACATTGGAAGCAAAACTGATGCGGTGTAAATGATTCAAATCAAAACAGAACAGCTGTCTGCTTGAAACACATTGACAGCATTTTTTAAATGAATCAGTCAGATGAGAGTTCAACTCCAGAAAGCTTTGAGGAAAAGCTTATCTTCTCCATAACCCAGTTGCAATGAAAGAACGCACCATAAGGAAAAGGCAATACAAAATTTTGGCTACAAATGCATACTATGAAAGGCCTTTTAACGTATATTCAAAGCACTGTATACCATACCCTTTACTCTTTAGTGTCCCTTCCTTGGTCTGCATTTTTAAAATGTTGGCATGTTACAAGCATTGCAAGTGCAAAGAACAGGATGAGAGTTGGGACTCAAACCCAGATCTAAATGCCAAAACCTAAGTTCCTGACCACTAGGTCACTCCAATCTTAGAAACCAAGGAACCCTCCTCCTCTTCCAGCCCCATTATCAAATCCTCCTTCCACTTTTCTTTCTTTTTTTTTTTTTTTTGTGGTGCTGGGGATTGAACCAAGGGGCATTCTACCCACGAACTACACCCCCAGCCCTATTTTATTTTTATTTTGAAACAAGGTCTCACTAGGCTGATGAAGAGTCTCGCTACTTGCTGAGGCTGTCCTTGAACCTAAGATCCTCCTGTCTCAGCCTCCCAAGTACTGGAATTACAGGCATGCGCTACCGCCCCTGGCTTCTCCTTCCACTTTTCTAAGGGAACTTAAGAAGTTTTTCACAATAAGTAGAGTGTGCTCTCCCCCCCCCCAAAAAAGGACTCTAGATTTCCCCAAACTCTCATCTAAATAACAATGAAGAAAATTACCTTAAGTCGAGTCTGTAGGGTAACTCCTTTCACCTTTTCCTTCTTCAAGGTCTCTATCCTGGGTCTATTAAAGACTCTGTCGACTAATTCCGGGGCTGTCTGCAGGTGAGTTGCAATATCAAACTGTTCAACTAAAATTCAAGACAATCCTTAATGCACTGCCTGTCTTTAAAACCAAACAACACAGACTGATATGCTAGACTGTCCCAGAAACCTTCAAACATTTCATACCTTCCTTTTTAGTGTCAAAAAAGAACACATGCTTATTCTGTTGCTTCCCCTGGAAATCCAGCAGATGGAGCTCTGATTTTAGTCTTTCGATTTTCTAGAAAACAGAAAATGGTCTCAGTTTATATTGAGTTCTTCAGAAGTCTCAGAAATAAATTTTCAAAAACTTAGAACATTTCACATCATTATCGCTGGACAGCATAAAAACTGTTTCATTCTTTTAAAGGGAGGAACACTAAAATAAATCAAGCATCAACTACATTGTCAGGTACTGGGCTAGGCATTCCATAAAACTCAATCTTTACAACAGCCTCAAGGAGGCTAATTTATCCACAGTCGTGGGGCTAGTAGAAACAGAATTTAACCTATGTCTGTCTCATACTCAACCTCAAACTCTCTTTTCCACCATGCTGATAAACTTCTAAATCATTATCACAATAAAGTATACTTTGTTTTTTTCTTTTTTGGTACTGGGAATTGAACACAGGGTTGCTTAAAAATATATATAGTTTTGTGGTACTGAGGATTAAACCCAAGGGCATTTTACCTCCAAACTACAGCCCCAGCCTCCCCCCCCCCTTTTTATTTTGGAACAGGATCTCACTAAACTGCTAAGGCTATTCTCAAACCTGCAATCCTCCTATATCAGCCTCCCAAGTACTGGGATTACAAGGAGGTGGTACACACCTCCTTGTACACAGCTATGTTTCCTTTCTTAACCAACAAAAATACATTAGAACAAAGAGTTAATTCTTACCTTAGCTTCTGCAACTCTTTTCATTTCTATATATTTGATATCTTGAGTCCTCATCAGCTTTAGCTGTTCTGGTGTTACTTCTTCCTTAGTTTCCTTAATAATATGAACTCCATCCTAAAATCCAAATGTGGCATAGTTCATGGTTAGAACAAAGACAACGAACGCTGCATGCTAACAGTGATCCAAGGCATGAGGCCTCTGAGGTGCGTGCTCAATGCAGCGCCTCCTGTCCTTTACTCTTACAGCAGCTCCCGGTGTGAGACAACGCAGGTACAGAAGCAGGCATGCACGCTGCGGGTTTGCCTTGGACACTGACCAAGAGCACCTGCACCAGCTGGAGAAGGGCTGAATTAAAGACAAGGATTCTTCCTCTCCATCTCCTCCTCCATCCTAACTTTAAAACACTCGGGGCTCCAAACACCCACTGGTCCATGAGGCACCCACCTGGAGCTTAACTCGAGTCATTTTATAGTAGAATTCATCTGGATTCTTTTCAAGAGCCTTCTTCCGGAGAGCTCTGAGAAAGTCTTGTTTTTTATGATAGTCACTAAAAAGCAAGTTAAATGGGGTTGATTGCAAAAACAAACAAAACACACACACACAATTAGGAAACTTTACAAGCATCTAAAAGTTCACATAAAATGATACTCAATAAAACCAAAGTAGTGACTGGCTCTGATCCACACTCCACTGTCACTGAGTCGGGCTCATGTCTCTGTAGGGTCCACAGTCTAACAGTCCTCTCCTATCCTAATCGTACCTAAAATTAACTGCCCCCGTCCCACATAGGTCTTAGTGCCACTTAAGTCATTAGAGGGGAAACACCAAACAAAGCACAAATTAAAACTCCTCAGACAGGGTTCTGGTGTAAGCACCAAACAATGAATAGGATTCAGAAATTACACAGTTCCACAGAGTATCGTGACTAGAATGGTGGACTCTACAGCGACACTGTGTGGATTCACATCTGAACTCCATCACTTCTGGCTAAGTAACCTGGGACAAGTTAATTTTTTATATTCCAATTTCATCTGCAAAATGAGTATGATTACAGGAACCTACCCCAGAAGATAAAATAGGTGAGTATAAAAATTGTAAACCTCCTAGACTACTGCCTGTCCCAATCACAACACTCAGTAATTACTATTAGCCTCAAAACCTCTGGGACCTAGAGAAATCCACGTAATCCATCGATACCATCCATACCAACAGCATAAGAAGGACCTCAGCTGACATGTATGGCTAACTAATAATTACAAGTATTTTGCAAATGAAGTGCTAAGGGAAAAGAAGAATGGGCATAATTGTTTGATAAAATGTTTTCAGAGTTCATCATCACCCACACTCAGGCTCATGAATCCATCTTTCACATCTCTTCATTCCACACCACACACAGTGATGTAAGAGACTCAACAAATGGAATTTTAGATTGTATCTTGCACTTCAAGAAAAAGGAGAAAAACTCTCAGCTTGCGGTTCAAACACCAAGGCAGAGGCAAATCGAAGCGATGAGAAAACGATCAGGAGCAACATAATAAAAAAAGATTTACAATGCAACTAGCTAAATAAATTGTGCTCTGCCTAAACAAAGAGAAAAGTTTAGAGTATTAGAAAACTATCTAACAGGCTGCCAGAACTTTGGCCATTTTATCAATGGAAGGAAATTATTCCCTGTTGGGACACTTGGGCACTTCAGCTACAGCGTAGAGATGTTGTAAGCTTTCTTGGCAGCACCTCTACCAGAAAGACGGGACTCACTCTGCACGAAGTTTGTAATCTTTCTTTTTCTCCAGCAGTCCCAGATGTTTTCGAAAGCCAGGCTGGAAGACAAAAGAAAAATATAGCACTTAGTTTCCACAGCAAACACATGCTCAAATCAACATGACATCTGTTGGGCACAAGAGACTAAATAAGAGTCTCTGAGGTGCTCAGTAAATCCCTGTCCTTGGAGCCAACCCACTACCCTGTTCCTTCCCCCTCCCCGCAACTGGGATCTGCCCAAGGATGAGAGGGACCATGCAGCCGCCAGGCAGGTCACAAGCACTGCCATAGTAGGTTCCTTGGCCTATTAAGGACAGAGAGAGGCAACAATGACTCGGCACTAGGCAAGCAGTTGCCAGTTGTACTAAAATTACTACCCACTTAATCCAAGGATTTATAAAATACTACCAAGGGAAAACATAGTAACAGGGAGGCAACTGTGGTAAGGGAGCTAAATTTAGAGTCTGGGTTCAAATGAAGCTTTACCTTTTAATCTGTGACCTTGAGCAAGTGACTTAACGTCTCTGAACTGCCATTTCCTAACTGTAAAAGCAGAATAGTACTTACCCCGCAGGGTGAAGGTGAGGATTCAGTGGGCCCCTGAAGTCCTAGTGCCAGCACATGGCTTGTCACATAGTAGGTCCCCAACACAGGTTACTGTTTTTGTACCCAGGGACATTCTACCTCCAAGCTACATCCCATCCCTTTTTAATTTTTATCTTGAAACAGGGTCTCACTAAGTCGCTGAGGCTGGCCTCGAACCTGCAATCCTACTGTCTCAGCTTCCCAAGTACTAGGATCACAGGCATGCGCCACCACACCTGGCTATGTTTAGTGTTCTTACTTTACCTTTGGTAGAAGGTATGAGAGAAAACTAGGTACAACAGGAAGTACTTTCTCTGACATAGACTTAGATAGCATAGCAGGCATAAGAATTAAATCCTGGTATTATCTTTCTACAAGCTACCGTTTGCTGAGCACTTAATATATGTCAGGGTATGTGTGAAATGCTTTCATCTATATCATCCTAATAGGCCACATTTATTAAGCACTTACTCTATTACATAGCAATGTATTATGCTCATTACACAATCTCATTTAATCCCTGCAACAATTCACAAAAAGTAAAGCAGGCACTATTATTATACCAATTTACCAGAAGGGGGATGAAGTTTAGAGAATGACATGCCTAAGAATGCAAAAGCAGTACATGTCAAAGATAAAACTAGAACCCGTTCTGTATGGGTCCACAGGCTGCGCTTTTCCACACACACTAGACTGCATCCCGTTTTGCTCTGAATACTCTAGTCTTTTAAGGAAGTACACTTCTCTACTGTTCAAACTTGTATAATAATTTGAGTGAGTTTTTTTGTTTTGTTTGTGACCCTGGGGTTTGAACCCGGAAGCATTCTACCTCTGACATTCCCAGCCCTACTTTATTTTTTATCATGAAACAGGGTCTCACTAAGTTGCTGAAGGTCTCAGTTGCTGAGGCTGACCTCCAACCTGTGATCCTCCGGTCTCAGCCTCCCAAGTACTGGGATTACAGGCATGTGCTACTATACCACCTTGGGTGGGATTTTTTTTGGGGGGGTACTGAGGATTGAACCCAGGGACTTACTACCTCCAAGCTACACCTCCAGCCCTATTTTTTTATTATTTATTTTGAGACAGGGTCTCACTAAGTTGCAGAGGCCTCACTAAGTAACTGAGGCTGGCCGCGAACCCGGATCCTCCTGTCTCAGCCTCCCAAGTACTGGGATTACAAGTGTGCGCCACTATGCCCGGCTGGGTGGGATTTTTTTTTTTTTTTTTTTTTTTTTGCGGTACCGGGGATTGAACCCAGGGGCGTTCTACCTCCGAGCTACACCCCCGGCCCTATTTTCTGTTTATACTTTATTTTGAAATCAGGTCTCAAGAGGTTGCAGAGGCCTCACTAAGTAGCTGAGGCTGGCCGCGAACCCACATCCTCCGGTCTCCACCTCCCAAGTACTGGGATTACAAGCGTGCGCTACCATGCATGGTTTGGGTGGGATTTTTAAATAGTCATCTTTGATCTTTCAATTGATACAAGTAACTCAATAAAGTAACACCCCAAAACTCCCCTAATAATTTCCTTTTTAAATATAGCAAAGGGCCGGGCGTGGTGGCGCACGCTTGTAATCCCAGTACTTGGGAGGCTGAGACAGCAGGATCGCAGGTTCACGTCTAGCCTCAGCTATTTAGTGAGGCCCTCCGCAACTTTAGTGACACCCTGTTTCAAAATAAAGAATAAAAAAATAGGGTTGAGGGTGTAGCTCAGAGGTAGAATGCCCCTGGGTTCCATCCCCAGTATCACAATAAATAAATAAATAAATAAATAAATAAATAAATAAATATAGCAAAGGGAGCCGTGGTGGTACATGCTTGTAATCCCAGTACTTGGGAGGCTGAGACAGGAGGATCACAGGTTTCCAGCCAGCCTCAGCAACTTAGTGAGACCCTGTTTCAAAATAAAACATAAAAGCTGGGCATGGTGGCACACGCTTGTAATCCCAGTACTTGAGAGGCTGAGACAGGAGAATCACAGGTTCACGACCAGCCTCAGCTACTTAGTGAGGCACTCCACAACTTAGTGAAACCCTATTTCAAAATAAAGAATAAAAAATAAGGCTGAGGGGGTGGGGGGTAGCTCAGAGATAAAATGCCCCTGGGTTCAATCCCCAATACCGCAAAAAATTTTAAAAAATAATAAAAGAATAAAATAGGACTGGGGGCGTAGCTCAGAGGTAGAATGCCCCTGGGTTCCATCCCTACTACCACACACACACACACACACACACACACACACACACACACACTAAATATAGCAAAGGGAGTTTGGCATAGTGGAGAAAGAAGACTCAAGAGTCAAAAGAGCAACAACAAGCTGGGGATGTGGCTCAGTGGCAGAGTACTTGCCTAGCATGTGCAAGGCCCTGGGTTCAAGTCCCAGTACTGTAAAAAAAAAAAAAAAAAAAAGAGCAACAACATGATGACACAGAAATCCTGAAATCTGTCATCTCCACTTGAATGTATATCTGCATTACAGAGGAAACCTGATTTCACATCTGAAAGTTTGTATAACACTTACCCCCTCCATACAAAATCCCTTTAGTAGCTCCGCCACTGCCTCACTGAAGGACCTCCAAGTACCCAAACAGGGAATGCCTGAATCAATGTGTTCACCCAGCTTCCCAGCATGGTCGCCTCCTCTCCTCTCCTCTCCCACAAAGACCTTCTATTCCTACTCAGCCATGGATGTGTAAGGACCATGGCCGGCCTTAAAAGCCCTCTCTCTTCTCTGACAATCCAAATCCAAATCAACTACTTGCAACTATGATTTTTTTTGGGGGGGTGTTGGGGATTGAACCCAGTGGCACTCTACCACTAAACTACATCCCCAGTCCTGGCTTTGGTTTTTTTCTTTTTTTTTTTTTTTGAGATAGGGTCTTGCTAAGTTGTCTAGGTTGGCCTTGAATTTGCAACCTTTCTGCCTCAACCTCTTGAGTAGCTGGGATTACAGGGATGCTACAACATTTCATTAAGCAACAGATTCCTTATTGGTAAAATGAGGATAACATCTATCTCATAGGGATGCTGTAAGACTATGAGATAATCCTTGCAACGCATGTAGAGCTGTGTCTAGCATGCTGACACATAGCTCAAAAAGGGAGCTTTGCCTTCAAAGGCAAACTGCCCTCCAAGTCCAACAAATTTCACCATGATGCTCTCTCGTCACCTCTATCTGTCCACTTATATTCCTCATTTGGCATTTTTTTAGTGCCATCTCTTATAAAGTCTTTTTATTCATCTTTTAGTAGCCTCTGGATTCAAAACACCTGATGTAAGTGGTTTTGACACTTGCCAGCTATAGCTGTCTATCTGTGGACAAAGTACTTAACCTATCTGAGCCCTTGTTTCCTCATCTGGAAATGTGAGGAAATAATAGTACCTACTTCCACATAGCTGTTGTGAATTAATAAGAGTAAAGCATTCTGCACTTTGTTGGGCACTTCTACCATTTTATCTTATATTTATTTATTGTGGTGCTGGAGACTCAACCCAGGGACATTCTACCACTGAACTACACCTCTAGCCCTTTTTTTATTTTTTAATTTTGAGACAGGGTTTTGCTAAACTACTGCACTGGACTCAAACCCGCAATCCTCCTGTCTCACCCTCCAGAGTACCGGGACTGCAGGTGTGTGCCACTGCCCATGGCTACTTCTACTGTTAATTTTATTTTATTTTATTTTTTGTGGCACTGGGGATTGAACCATTCTATCTACACCCCCAGTCCGATTTTATTTCTTTTTTGGAAACAGGGTCTCACTAAGTTGTGGAGGGCCTCGCTAAGTTGACAAGGCTGGCTTCGAACCTGAGATCTTCCTGTTTCAGCTTCCCAAGCATTGGGATTACAAGCCTGCGCCACCATGCCCAGCATACTGTTACTTTTAGATAGGTCCACATATAGTCTCCCAAAGAGATGTCAAATTGCACTACTGCTCCCAGTATACTAATGAGCACACAGTAGGTACACATTAAATGTTTGATAAATGTAATTAAGCAGGAAGACCAAAAAGTGGCTAAGAGACGTTAGCTCTATTCCATCACTCAGCTGTATGACCTTAGATAGACTAGACTCTTCCCCCTTTCTTCCCCATCTGTAAAACAAAGTTGGACCAGGCCCTTTCTGCATCAGATACTATGTGATTCCCAAGAACTGTCAAGTGAATAAATTGATTTGGCATATTGTGGAGGTTGAATAAAAATAAACTTATGTGCTGAATCAATTTACTTGACTGTTCTTGGGAATCACATAGTATCTGCTGCAGAAAGTTTATTTCTATTCAGCCTCCCCAAACAGACACATGCTTCTCTGAAATCCCACAGCTGTTTATTCTGCCTGAATTCAGTGTCTGTAAACGATCAAGTCACTCTCTGGATCTCAGTTTCCCCACCTGTAAAACGGGGTCGGAAAACACCAACATTACAGGGTGAGGCATAAACCAAAATATATGTGGCCGATTTTCGTGGACCACAAAGCCCACGCATAATGACGGCACTACACCAATCTCTTCCGTCACCGCAGCAGGCCGTGCTAGACGTTGGATGTGGGTTCCAATTCCAGCTGAGAACTTGTCAGCTGTGTGAACTTTGACCTCAACTTTCTCAGGGAAAATCCCGCACTTGACACACACCATTTCTTAAACTACCCACTGAAACACTGCGGCGCAGGTTTGATTATCAAGATATGGGGCTCAGCCCGTGCTTTTCCAGGACAGAGAACCACAATACCCCCATCCCAGCCCCCCGAGGCTCCACCCCAGCCACGCCGGCGCGTCTACAACATCTACGCCCAACCCGGCCCAGGACCCAGGAGCGGCGAGGGGGCTGGGGCAAGAGCAGCACGTGGTGCCTCGGGCAAGAATTCGTGGGGCCTGTGCGGCCCTACCTGGCTCCTCTCTCGGTGCTCCCGCTGCTGGGACTTAGCCGCCTTGCGAAAAGCCGCCGCCATGCCTACTCAGTCCTGGAAAAGACCTCAGACAACCCCAGTTCCGCACCGCTTCAGCCTTCGAGTCCACCGATCCTGCCGGAAACAGGGCCGGCCGCTAGATGCTCGGAACCGCCCATTTCCGCTGTGCAGCCTATCAGGAGCCTGCTTTTCCGGAAGTACGCCCCCGAGCCAAGGCCGACCCCTAAAGCTGCTTCTGGGAGTTGTAGTTTCTTAGGTCTAGTCTCGTGACTCTGCGAAAGTCAACTCTTATTCGCCAGACTCGGTCCACGCGTCCCGAAACCTCGCCTTCGCGCTCGCCGCGCGTGGGTACCTGGGAACACGTGGCTGGCGCTGCCCTCCGGCTGAGCCGGGATGAGTGTGCGCATGTGCAGTCACCTACGGCTCTGCCCCAGTTGCTGTATTTACGCGGTACATTTAAAGCTAGGAGCCTGCCAGGCGTAATGGCACACGCTTGTAATCCCAGTACTTGAGAAACTGAAACAGAATGATCGCAGGTTCAAGAACAGCCTCAGCAACTCTGCGAGACTCTCAGCAACTTAACAAAAAATAAAAAAGCGTTGGGAGTGTAGCTCAGAGGTAGAACCCCCCTGGGTTCAATCCCCAGTACCATCACAAAAAAAAAAAAATAGAGAAAAGCTAGGAGTGAATTTTACAGTGCCCTGGAAAGAGCACTCTAAAGAGAAGAGCCACTGACTTACTGTCTGTGTGTCTTTGGGTAGGTTTCTTGACTTAATGAGCATCATTTTTCTCACCCATAAAACGAGGGTAATAATAGCATACACCTCTTGCCTCATAGGACTATGGAGGGCTCATAGTTGAATTGAGGAGTCATATTTGTAAGCAGCACAGAAGAGAATCACCTAATGGCAATAGTTATAAAGATCTGAGTCTCTCATGGGAATGGCTGGCTAGCAGAATGAGTGTCAGAAGCAGTAGAACGATGTAACAGTTAGGATCATGAACTGTGTATGTGTGTTCTGATCCCAGCTCTGCTACCAAAGTTTGCTTTGCTGAGCTTTGGTCTTCTTATCTGTAACTAGAAGTAATACTAATGCTATACCCACAGAATTGTTATGAGGGTTAAATAATATTTTTAAAGTTCTTAATGTGGTGTTCACCCATTAGGGTCACCATAAAATGGAGCTATTCTTGTTATTATTACAATACCTGCCTCTAAGTCTAGAAAGAGTTGGACACAGCAAAGCTTCCCAGGGCATTTGGTTTCTTTTCCACGACGTGAAGCTAAACTTTAGCAGATTCTGTAAATGCATCTGTTTTTCCTAACAGTGGTCATCTCTCCAGCTGAGGAGCTCTGGGGAAATCCTCTCCTCAGAGTCCCTGGAGATTCCAATCCAGTTGACCTGGGGGTGTGAAAGAGCTGAAAGTAGCTGAGATATGCTATGTGAAAATATTTTTCCTAGCCGGGCGTGGTGGCGCACGCTTGTAATCCCAGTACTTTGGGAGGCTGAGACCGGAGGATCCGGGTTCGCGGCCAGCCTCAGCTCTCGCTCTGTCTCTGTCTCTCTCTGTGTGTCTCTCTCTCTCTCCTTAGTGAGGCCCTCCGCAACCTCGTGAGACCCGGTTTCAAAATAAAGCATAAAAAATAGGACCGGGG
>PVJS01001025.1:19346-107349 GCA_004027185.1 Glis glis | reverse complement strand
AATATGGCAACTTTCTTTTTTTTTTTTTTTTTTTGCAGTACCGAGGATTGAACGCAGGGGCGTTCTACCTCCGCGCCACGCCCCCGGCCCTATTTTTTCTATGCTTTATTTTTGAAACCGGGTCTCACGAAGTTGCGGGGGGCCTCGCTAGGTAGAGAGAGAGAGAGAGAGAGAGAGAGAGAGGAGAGAGGAGAGAGAGAGATTGATCGCACGTGCATGCGCGCTGAGGCTGGCCGCGAACCTGGATCCTCCGGTCTCCACCTCCCAAAGTACTGGGATTACAAGCGTGCGCCACCACGCCCGGCTTACAATATGGCAACTTTCAACCCTTACATATTTATTCATGCCTAGAGTGGCCTTAATTAAGGATCACTGGAAACAGATTGCTGCAAAAAAAAAAAAAAAACTAAGAATAATCAATAATAGAGCCGGGCGTGGTGGCGCACACTTGTAATTCCAGTACTTGGGAGGTGGAGACCAGAGGATCTGAGTTTGCTGCCAGCCTCAGCTACTTAGTGAGGCCCTCCACAACTTCGTGAGACCCAGTTTCAAAATAAAGGATAAAAAATAGGGCGGGGGTGTAGATCGGAGGTAGAACGCCCCTGGGTTCAATCCCTGGTACTGCAAAAAGAAAAAAAAAAGAATAATCAATGATAATCTATTACAACTTTCCATGTGACTATAAAGCATGTTTAACATACTAGTTCCTATAGGATATGTTTATTCTCAGAAGAGTAATATAATTTTATATTAAAGTATTTTCATATATACCCCCTTTTTCCTTTACAATTTACAAAAGGAAGTATCCTCTAATTTGTGGTAATTATGTGTTGGAATTCATCATGTGTGATGAGCAATGATATAATTGTTGCCTCAAAGATATTCTGCCATTAAAGTAATTTTTCTTAAAATTTATGAAGGAGTCACAACTAGCCTTTATTCAAACAGCAGATGCTGATGAGCTTGTTAATAATTCAAACACTTTTTTCATGGATTGTGGCAATCCCTAAACTGTAGTTTTATAGAAATGTTCAAATATATTTCCCCTCATTCTTTGTGATTTTATTTTTAATATTTTGTATTCCCTCACAATACAGACTACTTCTCAATCCCATTCTAAACAAGTCCATTGCTCCTTGGCTACCTTTGCTGAGCTCCGGATGGGTGTTTCCTCATATCATCCAAGAAATAGTCATTTCAGTTAGAAGGGGCAAATCCTGCTGCCATGAGAGAGGATATATTTTAAATATTTTTCCTTTAAGTTAAAAATCCCATGAGGTTTGTTTTTCTAACTGGACCATGATTTTTTTTGTGAGGGGGAGTTGGTAATTTTGGCCAAATTATTTGACCTTTTAATCTCAACATTAACTTATTTTTAGTTGACAATGACAATTAAGAAAAAAAAAATCATGGGCAGAAAAACGATAAATTTGTTTAGCAAAACTAATATAGCAGCCAGACTGGGTGGCATATATCTTTAATCCCAATATTTGGGAGGCTGAGACAGGAGGATTACAGGCTCAAAGCCAGTCTCAGCAATTTGGCAAGCCCCTCAGGAACCTAGTTAGTCCCTGTTTCAAAATAAAAAATTTAAAAATAGGGCTGCAGGTGTAACTAGAAGCTACAATGCTCCTGGGTTTCATCCCCAGCACCAAACACACACACACACACACACGCACACACACACACACACACACACACACACACACCCTAATATAGCAATTAATTATGAAAAGTGTATTCCAGGTTGAGGCTCATGAAAATTGTCAAAACAGCCATTTTCTCTTCTGCAAGATGGAAGTAAGTAATACAGCCACAGGATTTTATGACTATCACTTGATATGTGAATTGGTAAAATGAGTCACATAGTATAAGTTCTCAATTTCTCTTCATTTACCTTGAGCTTTTCCTAAATTTTATAACATTACTACTTACAAGTGTATTTTATTCTAACTCAAAGATCACAATGAATTAAAGGTTAAAGTTTTTGTTCTAAGTTCTTATTCCTATCCATAAATTGTAACTTTAGGAAAATGAAGTTTTTGCTTTCTTTTTTTTTTTCTTTCTCCTTTGTAGTACTGGGGTTTGAACTCAGGGGAGCTCTACCACTGAGGTACATTACCAGCCCTTTTTATTTTTTTTTATTTTGAGACAGGGTCTTGCTAAGTTCCCAAGGCTGGCCTCAACTTTGGGTCCTCCTGCCTCATCCTATTTGTTGAGATTACAGGCATGTGCCACTATGCACGACTCTATTCCTGAAGTTAATTTAAGGCACATTGTTCTCAATTTTTTAAGGCTGAAAAATAGTCTAAAGAACATAGGAAGCATTTAATTTCATATGCTATTTAACCTTTTTTTGGGTATAGAACCATCCCTAAAATGTCAGCCAAGATCAGAGGCAGGATATTTATAATCAGGAAGGCAAAGATCTTAAGTCAAGGCTCAGAAAGAATACTGGAGATTTAATTGGAAAAATGAAAAGTCTAAAATATTTCAGAGAATTTGATAAGCTTCCTCAACTTAGATGCTATTTATCTTAAGCTATGCGATTTTGTTTTTTCAAATTTCTTTGCTGAAACAATTTAAGAAATTGTTCACTTGAAAAATAAAGTATAGGAGAAGGGTGTGGATGCTTTCTAGTACTTAGGAGACTGGGACAGGAAAATCACAGGTTCCAGCCCAGCCTCAGCATCTTAGTGAGACCCTCAGCAACTTAGAAAGACCCTTAAAAAATAAAAATAAAAAAAAGAAAGAAGAGAAAAGAAAAGAAAAAAAAGGAAAGATAAAGTATATATTGACATCAACCAGCACAAGAGGGAAGTCTTGGCTATTTTAGAAGCACTGTACATCTAGGGAGGGGTACATTTCTGCAAAGGAAAAAAGAAAAAAGAAAAAGAGATTTTACCTTTTATTGATGTTGTTGGTATATCATGATGTTAAACCTACTAGAGAAAATTATGTGTAGGTCTAACACATTATTACACATTTTGCAAATGCAGACTGGTACTTTTGTGACAGAATTTTTTTAAAGATTAAATCATTTGTGTGAAATTCAACATAAATTGGATTTAAAATATTATTACTCATACATCTATCTTTTATGGGCACAATAAAATTCATGGAATTAATTATTACCTAGGTCTCTGAGCTATAAATACTGTGGTATCCATTAATCCTTTCTGTTATTTATTTGTGGCATCTTAGGAATGAATTCTGACTATATTTTATCCTAATGGAGAATCATTCTTATATAATTATGGGATCTAGAATTTCAGATATGTATTACTCAAGAAATAAATGAAAAGAATAAAACACTTTTAATAGATCAGCTATTAAGCTATTTTGAAATTCATTAGTGAAAAGAGTCCTGAAATGGATATTGGGCTTTCGAATGGCATATTTTAATTGAAAAGGTATTTGGTTGAAGGTTTGTATTTAGATTTACTGTTAGATTGTTTCTCTTTGGATTCATTATGGCTCACCAAAAAGTCAAACTCACACGATGTAATCATACAATGTGATTAATATATTATCTAATGTATAGAATGCTCTAGAAATAGGTGTCAGAAAATGAAGAACAGAACTCTTCTTAAATTCTAAGTTTGTTTTTTGAGAACCTTACTGGTGACATATGCAGTAAGTTCTAAACATGGTGTAATATCTGCTCTATCATCCTAAAAAGTATACAATTTTGTGCTTTAGCTTTCTTATTGGAAAAAGGTGGTAAAATTCACTGAAAATTTGAAATACTTTCATTCATATGGATAAAAATAGTATTATAAAGGCATTTAGTGAGTACATGAATTCTTTTGTTTCTTTACATGTTCATTATTATACCCATTTAATAATGTGTGCTTTGGAGTTACAGACAATTTTAGAATACCATAAATGAATTTATGATTCATGTCATGAATTTATAAATTATGTTCTTCAACTATTAAGGGAAAATTTGTCTTTAGACTAATTTCTAGTAACGTATTCAAGTTTATTAGTGATCTGTTAAACCAAAGTAATAAATGTTTTGTCTTTGGTTAGATTTAACCTCCTATCTAAGTGAATCTTTATGCTCTAAATTGAAAATCATTAAATTGTAATATAATGATATATAACACATCAAATCGATTATACTAATTCCATATTTCTAAGTTTCATATGTTAAGTTCTGGTTAAAACCTTATTCAGTTTTTACATTGCTTTTACTTTTATTTATTTTTGCTCACATAAATAAAGTATAAAAAACTGTGAAGTGTGTAGATTTTATTGGTAAGAAACCCATCACTGTTCTGCTGTCAGACCTTCTTTTTTCCTTTTTTATGCAATTAGCCATCGTTCATGTTCTGGGGGACCTTAATGGCAAGATAGTCTGTTATGTTTTCCTTCTATTTGGATGGATTGCTTACAGATAGTCCCACTGTGATTAGGCATTCATTTTACAGTGCAAAATCTATATGGGGATCGTTCTTAACATGTCTGTGAAGTTGGTTTTCATCATCAATCAAGAATATAGAGTTAAAGCAGGAATATTTAGAAAAGATATAGAATGTTTAAACATTGTTCATAATTGACCTGGTAGAGAAACAGCTTTTATGAAAGGGCATTTTGTTTTTAACAGTATGTGGAGCCAGGTATGAATCCACATTGCCACCTTTATTTTTATTTTAGGCTTTAAAAATTAGAGTTCAGCCATATTTAATGGTAAAGAAGGATGCAATATTAAAACAGGATATATTACAATCATACTACTGATCAAGATGGTAAGATGGGCAGAATTTCTGCTCTAAGCTATAGTTACATAAAGAAATTAGTGAACAGAATGAAAGCAGTTCAATTTCCAAATCATTATTTGAATTACTAGGAATTAATACCCATAATCTATGGGTATTATCTATGGGTATGAATGTGCATTGTTGAAGAGACCTTGTTAAATTATTATTCTGAAAGAAATGAATGTCTCCTTATTAAACAAAAATCAAAGCTTCTCTTTTGAGTGTCCAATGATGTTTGTTTTAGTACCACATTATAATATTTGATCAATTTTTTTGTAAGGCAAATGATTTTTAAATTTTATTTACTGTTATTATTTTAATTGTATCTATTTATGGGAAGGCAAATGATTAATTTGAGTTGAAGTAGCAGCTAGTGGTTATCTTTCTACAATACCTTTTAGGTAGCATGGGACAAGCTTAATTTATTACCATATATACCTGAGCTTGTTTTCCTCTGAAAGTATCTTTGTTGTTCTCTGATCCTTTTTTCAAATTTCCATCATCTTCATTAAAGTTGTTACTTTTTAATTTTTTGGAGGGAGGGTACTGGGGATTGAACCCAGGGGCATTCTAGCTCTGAGCTACTCCCCAAGCCCTACTTTATTTTTTATTTTGAAGCAGGATCTCAGTAAGTTGAGGAGGGCCTCACTAAATTGCTGGGGTTGGATGCGAACATGCAATCCTCCTTTCTCGGCCTCCCAAGTACCGGTATTACAGGAATGAACCATCACATCTGGCTAAGTTGTTCTTAGTTTTTTTGAAAACAACATTTTCCATTTTAAAATCAAGTTGCAGCTTCATACTCACACAAAAACTTTTCTTAAGCTAAGGATTGTTAAAAATTTCAAACTGCAGCATCCTTCTTTTACAAAGTTACCACATATGCCTAATAAACCAATGTACTAGCAATGATATTAGAATAATCCTTGTATACTGGGAAATGAGTTTTTATTGGAAGAATAACAAATTCCTAGAAATATTTACTATTACTTTATTCTTAAGCCTTATAGATCTGAATGGTCTACCAGAAAATTTAGGGGATCTATCCATTTTCAGAGTTTACTGCCCTGATCAGAATTGTAAAAGGTTGTTTCTAGGCAACACTATGAAGAAGAAGAAATTTATTGGGTTGGGGTTCTTTTTCCCATTTCACTAATGTCCCTTTATGTTCTTATGAGACACATACTGTCATAATGCAATTTTAATTCAATACATCAGGCAATCGCCAGAAGGAACAGAAATTTCACTTTATTTTTTTCTTTTTTTTAAAGCTGTCAGCCCCTGAATCCCTTTCTTCTTTTTTTGGCATGGTTAGTCTACTCACAAACTCTTGTTTGGAGGCAGCACTCTGACTAAAAGCTACCTTCTTGGTGTCCCTGATCTGTGGTCACTATAGTTTGAATATATATGGGTCTTCGGTCTACCAATCAGATGCTCTTTCCAAAATTTAACTTAGCTAGAGTTATATCTCTTATTTGAAACAATTAATCCTTACTGGCCTTAGAATTAGAGATCATATAATTTATCATCACCTAATTCAGACTTAGAGTGAATGGGGGCACCATAAGTAGTCATGACATGATGAAGGTTACAAACCAAAGCTGTCCTGGATAGACTGGGACCTATGGTCACTCTACTTAAGTGATTACCTAAACGATTAGCCGACACCAGTTTAAAATACCAGCCTCCTGTCAGAATTTGGATTTTACTTTGTGCCTCTTGATTTGAAAGACATTCAACATTTGAAGAAGTTAAACCACATTGGTGGGGGGGGGAATCACTAAGCTTGATATTTTAGAGCAATGACCTCCTATGAACTCCTTCAAATCACATGTATAAGACAGCACACCCAAATGACTCACAAGGCTTTTTCAGGGGGTAGGGAAATTCCAAAGTGTGTCTTTGTTCCCCAGTTACCACGTTTCCAGGGTGACGGGACAGCGTTTCCTGAGGATTCCTTCTTCACCCAGCTGCAAAACTGATCATCTGGTGAATAGGTAATTATGGGCTGAACTAGGAACCATGCCGGGATGTGAATGTCTAGTAACCACATAGAGTTTGCATTGTAACTAATGAATACTCCCTTGCCTAATATAACCCAACCTAATTGCCCATAAAGCTTTGGGTAGTTTTCACTTGACCCTAAACTTTGTACATTTAGCTGCTTCTCTACCCAATACTGAATGATAACTCAACAAGAGGGTAGTGAGCATGAAGAAGAAAGGTTGTTCTCTCTGCAGTATGTCATTATGCTGTGTGGTATTTTAATCAGAGACAGTCAGTTGTTTCAGTAAAGTCTCATTTACTTACCTAATTATTGGTTGTCATTTGGAGAAGAGCCAACTCTAGAAAAAGAACTTCAAATATTTTTGCCATTTGTATCTTTTACTTTTGTTCATTAATCCCCTTGTGAAAGTTGTGTCAACATCCACTATAAGGTGAAAAAAAAAGGATAGTGAGGTCACTTTGCTCAATGAATAAAGCAATTAAATATGTCTCTTTGGACTGTGAGTTTCAGGACAATGGCTCACTGATTTCTGCATCTCCAGCACCCAATGCCATGCTTACAGTATAGGACAGTGCTCAATAAATGTTTGTTTCTGTGGGCACATGCAATGAGATTATTCCAAATTGATACAAAGGATAACACCTAAGTCATCTGGAGAAGATATTTTGATTCTATCATTTGTAATTAAAATAGGCTGTGGAGATTATCTTTAAATTTTTAATTTCCTGATAGAAACTTTAGATATTATGGAGAGTAAAATTATGAGCATAGTGTCACTAAATAACAATGGAAAATTTTCAATAGAAGAACTGCTTACAAATTATGCTTTGTAACATCCAGTATAGATAATCCTTTCTCAATATGTCCTCACCTACAATCTAAGCACCATGGAAATCATTCCTAAACCCAGACCAATATGGAAAAAGAAAAGATGTACATCAACATCATCCTCATTGGACATAAGGTCCTAACAAGTCTAATATTACTGACCACTTGATCAACAAAAGTGATGGAATTCATAAAAACAATGAGCAGTTTGATATAGAGGTCACTTTGATAACAAAGAAACCCTTCAGATAGATCTGGGTTTTGAAGAAACTAAACAGATCCTTTATATTATTTTGGGGAAATATGAAAACAGCATGCGGGATGAGTATCACTAAGGTTCTAGAACCCAAGGTCTATTGTTAAAAACAAGTTTACAAGCAAATTCAGTGAACTATCTTAATTATTAGCAATGTTTATGTTACATGAAAGAATGTGAAATGAGTATCTAAAAAAGTCACCAGCCAGAACTCTGAATGTGCCCTTCCTTTTGTATACATTGGTGGTTTGTTTTTTAAAAGCATATTTCATTTATTTCGCCATATTCCCAGTGGAGATATAAGAAAATGAACAAATATAAGGGAAACTGCACTGAGAAAATATTCTATAAATAAAAGTCAGATGTATTTGTGCCAGTTTTGGGTTGGAATGGTGAAAGTATGGTGGGATCAAATCTCTACAATGCTTAGAATAAAGAATATAAAACCATCCACAATTTTTCTGAAATTATATTGCTTTAAGCACTGGATTTCATCTTGCCACAGACTCATTCAGTTTAGGAGCTCCTGATATGCCCTCTGGAATGACCCAGAATTGATAGGGTTGATATTGGAAAGGGTGGCATAAAAGATCCACCTTCTAAGATGAGATATGGTGGACCATATTGTTTTATTGAATGCTACAACTGACGAAAAGTCTCTCAAAGTAGATTTTCATGCACAAAATGAGGCTCTGCATGATAGCAGGGTGGATATCCAGTGTCATGAGCTGTCAGTAAAAGCTGTCTATTACAGCGATATGACTGGTGGTAGGAATCAAAACCCTCCCAGGAAGGTGCCAACTTTACCGTTCATCATCCTGACCCACACACACCACACTGGTGCTGACCATGCACCATGCTGGATTACCTTCCTCACATTGCTAGAACGTTTTCTGGGTAAAGTAGAAGACTGAGTACCCCTCCTGACAAAAACATGGTCTCGAAATCTTTAGATGTGGGGATGTTATCATCAGGGACCAGGCAGTATCCTGTGTGTGGAGTTCATTTCCAACCAGCCTTGCTAGGTCATGATTCATGATATGAGACTGTATCTTTAAGGTTTTTTGGAGACATTTGACAGGAAGGCTATTAAAGCTTCCCTAGAAAATTCCAAAGACTGGCTAAGGATACTGATGCATAAAAAGTGCTTCAAGAGGAAAGCAACAGTTTTATAGAACAATATGTTTTCTGGTTGTGGCAGCTTTGAGTTACTTATTCTTAAAAATCAGAGCACTTTAAGTAGAAAAAAAATTCTGACAATGAGTCTTGAGACCAGTAGAACACATTAATATGGTTTTAAAACTTTAAAAATTTATTTTAAATTCATAAATAAAACATGAAAATCATATATATTAATGGGGTGTCATTATATGTATACATTATATGTACACATTACATAATGTATAGATCACTCACTGATAATGTTTAAATCAGGTTAAACATGTTTATTCCCTCAAACATTTATCATTTCTTTAGGTGAAATTTTTCTAGCTTCAACAATGTAGATAAATATTATTATATATAACATTATTGATAACATATTATAGATAACATTATTATTATCTATAGTCACTCTACTGTACAATAGCACACCAGAACTCCCCACTCCTATTTAACTGTAACTGAGTGCCCGTTGACCATCTTTTCCTCATCCCTCCCCCTGCCATTACTTATTTGATTTTCAAAGCACATTGATGAGAACAGCAAAAAAGGACTGGATTCTGATCGCATGCCTGCACAGTAACTTGTGTAATGTGTTGAACATCTCCATCCACTTTATAAAGAAGAAAGTATAACATCATGCAAACTTCAGACCAGAAACATCATCATAAGTGGTGTTTGCTGACGCCCCTGCGGAGAGAGTGTGCTAAGGACACTTTCATAGTGATTTAATAGGCAGGAGAATGGATTACTCTCCTGCCTCTGAGTTGCTCTCTGTGGGTCAGGGCTGTGGTCTGCGGATAAGGTAAGGAACAGGGGAAGAGGAAGGAAAATCACGTACAACTATCTATGTTATAAATGCTCTTATGGAAAACAGGAAACGTTGGTCTCTTAGGACTTGTAATCTGACACCTGTCAAGAACACTAAACTCTTTTTTTTTAAGAATAAAATGGGACTAAATTGACCTCTTGTCTTGGAGGTTCCTGAAGGGAAGAAGAGAATAAAAATGTGGAACTGTTAGAGTCAAGAGCTTAAGTCGTTTTGCAGTATCTTGTTGAGCACAGAGTCTTAGAGGCTCTGGCATCACCTTTTTCTGATAGTAAATCATCCCATGAGGTCAATAAGCGCTAAAAGGCATAAACAGTCACTTTTTTGATAGAGTTTCCATTTACCTTTTAAATAGTATTTAAACCTACATCTTAAGATGTTATTGTCCAATAAAGACAGCTAAGAACAAAATAGCAAACACATATTCATCAATGAAAACTAAAACAAGACGATGAGCTTCAGATAATATGGGATGATGTCTTACAAAACAAAAAGCAAAATATTTCACTCATTTATTAATTTAACAATGAATGCCTGCATGTGCTAAGCTATTCTGGTAACAATGAGAAATACTGCAGTGAGAAGAAATAAAGGAGCTTATAGTCAGCAAGGTGGGGAAAACAAATACTAATGAAAGAATCATGAAAGAAAATGTGAAAATCCAACTCTAAGCTAAAAAGGCATGGTAACTGGATCTTAGCTATCCTGTACATGGGAAATATCAGTCTGCTCAGGAAGGTCAAGGGGAACTTCCCTGAGGAGAGATGGTAGAGGATGAGGTTTGATTTCAAAGTGTGCTTGGTGAGATAAAGAATTAGGGGAAGGTAACTGAAGATCATATTGCAAGACACATTTAATATTACCCACGATGTTTTTGAGCATAAGGATATGTCAGCATTAAACCAAAAATAATTGATTCAGAGTCAACATTTTTTTCAAATTTTCTTCACAAACTTCTTTGTTATAAAGGCATCATACAACCATAAATATATATGCATATATTTTACTAATGCTGGAGTAAACAAAATTTATGTGAAAATTGAACGTAATGTTTGATAAAAGTTTAAATGCATGTGACCCTGATCTGACTTGTACACGAACTCTTGGATTTGTTTGGGCAGAGTCATGGGAAGTAAACAGAAAGATATTATTCTTGATAGCTGGAAATTTAAAATATAAGATATTAAGTAGAGTTGACATAAGAAAATATGTATGAAATATTTCCACAAAATTACATATAAAATTATGATTTAAAAAAGACATCTACAGAAAGATGCAAATCAAAACTACCCTGAAATTTCACCTAACCCCAATTAGAATAGCAATCATTAAAACCTCAAACAAAAACAAATGCTGATGAGGATATGGAGAAGTAGGAACTCTAATACGTTGTTGGTGGAATTGCAAAATAGTGCAACCACTTTGGAAAACAGTGTGGGGATTCTCAGAAGACTGAGGAACTACCATATGACCCAGCAATAGTACTCCTGGGTATCTACCCAAAAGAATGGAAACCAAATTACCAGACTAATGCATGCATATCTATGTTTATAGCTGCACAATTCACAATTGCCAAACTATGGAAATAGCTGAGATGTCCATCAACAGATGAATGGGTTACAAAACTATGGGATATGTATACAATGGAATTTACTCAGCCATAAATAAGAACAAAATTATGTTATTTGCAGGTAAATGGATGGAACTGGAGAATATACTGAGATTAGTCAGTCACAAAACGTGAAAAGTTGGATGTTCTCCCTAATATGTGGAAGCTAGGGAGAAAATGGGACATAGGAGGGACTCCAGACAAAGGAGAAACCTTAGATGAGTGAAGAAGGTGACCTAACTGATGGAGACTGGAGGGGAGAAGAGGGAAACACCTCAATGGACATGATACACATATACAAGCTTATCAATCGCTATGCTAAGCACGGGAAGCAAGGGAGGGGGAGGGAATAGGGTGGGGACTGGAGGGACTAAATGAGTGCTGTGTGCATGTATGGCTCTATTACTCTGAACTTCAACAAGATATATGATTACTATGTGAATAAAAAAGAAATAAAAATAAAAAGACATCTAGATTTAAAGTAAAAAAATATAGTTCAGTTAATGAAACTGACATTTTTTTTGAAAGTAGTTTGAAAGTCCTTTCATTTGTTCATACAAATGAAAGAATGAAAATAAAAAACAAACTAATCACTCAGATTTCTTCTGTAGTACTTTTACATAACTGCCTCCTACCACATAGTCAGTATGGTTCAAAATATATTTTTCCTTGACCGTGTGTGTGTGTGTGTGTGTGTGTATGTTATGTTATTGGGGATTCAACCCAGAGTCATTCTGCCTCTGAGCTACAACCGCAGCCTTATTTTATTTTTGTTTTGAAACAGGATATCACTAGTTTGCTGAGAGCCTCCCTAAGTTTCCGAGGTTGACTGCAAACCTGCGATCCTCCAGTCTCAGCCTCCCAAGTATTGGGATTACAGGCATGTGCCACCACGCCCAGCTTTTTCCTTCACTCTTAATTCTCATTACATTAGGTATAAAATCCTGTCAATACTACTCTCTAAATTTCCTCAAACATCTCCATTACTAGTTGCACTGTTTTACTTTAGGTACCCATCATCTCCTACTTGTGTTCCTGCAATGTGCCAATCCTTCTCTTCATCATTCTTTCTCAAATGCATTTTCTGTGCTAGTGTGCTGCGTATGAAAGGATAGTCTGAGACTTTAGCCCCCTGCTTGTATGTTATCTATAGAACACAATTCAATTTCCTTACTGAGGCCATAGTTTGAACTTTGCTTACCTTTTCAAATTTGTAGCTACACTGAAATACATGGTTCCTCCAGTTTCTGGAGAAAGGGAAGAGAATACATGGAGAATCTGCCCAGGATTACAGGTGATCTATCACTTCCTCTCACATTTTATAGATGAAAATAAATTACCTGAATCACATCCATATCTAGATGCTGTGTTCATCAAAACATTTCATTTCACCAGTCTCACAGCTATTCTCCATTGTCAGTATAGCATTGCCCAGTGAAATCAAATGGTTTGGTAAGAACATGATTATTTTCTCTAGTCCAACACCCAAGTTTTAGTTTACAATAAGAAATACTTTTTCAGGAACCGGAGCACTTATATTTACATGTTTAGCCTATTTCCCCTATAAATAAGCAATCTAATATAATATTAAAAATTATTTAGAAAGTCCCATTATGACTGAATAATTTAAAAAGGAGGAATTTAGGTTAATGAAATGTTTATTGGCAGGATCAAGATAACTTGGTAACTGCAGTGGAAATAATCGTGTTAATAGGATGAGAGATATTTAAAGTCTGTTGAAAACCAAATCACTCCCTGTTGGTAGATGCTGTGGTTGATTCTATATCTTGGTGGCCATGAATAATGGTGCCATGACCATGGGCAGGCAGGTGTCTCTTTCACACACTGATTTCATTTCCATTGAGTATATGCCCAGTGGAATTGCTGGATCATATGGTAGTTCTATTTTTATTTTTTGTGGTGCCGAGGCTTGAACCCAGGTCCTTATAGTTTAGGAAAGTGCTCTGGCACTGAGATACACTCTCAGCCCTATCTTTATTTTTTTTGAGGAACCTCCATATTATTTTCTACAATGGCTACACTAGTTTATACCCCCGCCATCAGTGTACACTGGCTTCTTTTTCTCCACATTCTTATTAACACTTAAGTCTCTCTTTTTGGTAATAGTGATCATAACAGGTATTAAGTGATATCGCTCTGTAGTTTTAATTTACATTTCCCTGATGATTAGTAATGTTGAACATTTTTGCATATACCTTTTGGTCCTTTGTATATCTTTTTTTTTTTTTTTTTTGCGGTACCGGGAATTGAACGCAGGGGCGTTCTACCTCCATGCTATACCCCCGGCCCTATTTTTTTATGCTTTATTTTTGAAACCGGGTCTCATGAAGTTGCGGAGGACCTCACTAGGTAGAGAGAGAGAGACAGGGAGAGAGAGAGAGAGAGAGAGAGGGAGAGAGGAGAGAGGAGAGAGAGAGGAGAGAGAGATCGATCGATCAATTGATTGATCGAGCGCGCGCGCATGCGCGCTAAGGTTGGCCGCGAACCTGGATACTCCGGTCTCCGCCTCCCAAAGTACTGGGATTACAAGTGTGCGCCACCACACCTGGCTCTTTGTATATCTTTTTTAAAGAAATGTTTATTCGTGGGCGGGCTTGGTGGCACACGCTTGTAATTCCAGTACTTTGGGAGGCAGAGACCGGACGATCCCGGTTCACGGCCAGCCTCAGCTCTCTCTCTCTCTCTGTCTCTCTCTACTTAGTGAAGCCCTCCGCAACTTCATGAGACCCAGTTTCAAAATAAAGTATAAAAAATAGGGCCGGGGGTGTAGCGCGGAGGTAGAATGCCCCTGGGTTCAATCCCCGGTAGCGCAAAAAAATAAAAAAAAGAAATGTTTATTCAAGTCCTTTGCAATTTTTAATTGAGTTTTTTATTTTCTTACCACTAAGTTGTTTGAATTTCTTACATATTTTGGATAGTCACTTCTTATCAGATGTATGGGTAAGGGAAATGTGGTATAGATACCCAGTGGAATACTATTCAGCCTTACAAAAGAAGGAAATCCTGTCATCTGTGACAACATGGAACCTGGAGAATATTATGTTAAGTGAAATAAGACAGGTTCAGAAAGACAAATCCTGTTTGATTTCACTTACATGAGGAATGTTAAAAAGTTGATCTTATAGAAGCAGAGAGTAGAATGGTGTTTACCAGAGGGTGGAGATGGGAGGAATTGGGGAGATGTTTGTCAAGGATGTAAAATTTCAGTTAGACAGAATAAGTTCAAAAACTCTATTGCATAACATAGTGACTATAGTTAATAATATGTATTATGTACTTATAAAAGCTAACAGTAGGTTTGATGTGTTCTTACCACAAAAATAATAGGTATGTGGGGTAATTTATATGGTAATTAGCTTGACTCAGCTATTCCACAATGTTTACATTTTTCAAAACATTATGTTGTATGCCATAAACATATATAATTTTTGTCAATTAAAAAATAAAAAAGGAAAATAAACTATCCTTTGGACAGAGCATCAGGGTGTTACAGACTGTATTTACCTTTGTGAACCACCTTTTCTTTGTTTCCTTTAGAGATCAGTCCCACCCCTATCTCCATCTCCCATGCTCTGATATATTCTTTCTTAAAATATGCTAATGCATTTAATCATGTTATAGTAACAATTTGCTCACCTGGAATTGATTCTTTTGAAAATAATTACAAGTACACATGATTATAGGTTCATTTTAGGGATTATCTCCCCACAGCTAATCTTCTAGTTCCCATTTTTGAGAATTTAAATATTCATTCTATGGATTTTATATACTTAATATTTAAGGGAAGATGTCCTAATGGTAGAATAAGTACCCGCAACCATGGTCTATAAAAACGTTGAGAGAATTTAGGGAGTATCAAGGCCTCGCTTGCTCCCAATATCATTCTATATGTATTGATCTACCCCCATAATGCACAGAAAGAACTCTTTGTATCCTATGAAAATAGGCAGTAAACAGTAAAACTGGAGCCAGGCGTGGTTGGTGCATGCCTGTAATTCCTTTACTTGGAAGGCTGAGACAAGAGAATTGAAGGTTTGTGGCCAGCCTCAGCAACTTAGTGAGGATCTCAACAACTTAGTGAGACCCTGTTTCAAAATAAAAAGGGCTGGGGTGTAGCTTGGAGGTAGAATGCCCCTGGGTTCAATCCCAGCACTACAAAAAAAAAAAAAAAAAGTAAAACTGAATTCAGAATTTTCAGTCACACACACACATGCACAGAAATGAAAAAGAAAACAGAGGCCAAGTAATTAGACAGATATTACCTATAAAAGTTAGGGAAAACAAAGGGGAAATATTATTTCTGGACATATAAGTCATAGATACGTGTACTGAGAGATTACCAAAATAGCCTGTGTGTTCTCAAAAGAGCAGCGATCCATAGAAACCAGCATGGGGTCACTAAACTAAGTCATGTCAAATCAATTTCATTTTTTATTGGACTATGTTTTCTAGATATACAGATCAAGTAAAGTGTATATGCTAGAGAAAAATCCAGTTTTATTATTATTATTATTATTGATAGCCTTTCATATTATCTTTGTGTGGTAGATAAATGCATGCTAGAGATGGTATATTATATGAACTTAATATAGAGATAGTCAATTAAACATTTATGCTAGAAGAAGAATAGAATATTCTGCAAGGTTCTGTCTTCAGTCCTATACTAATCAATGTTTTTATTAATTATTTGAATGAAGATATGAGAAGCAGAGTTCATCCAATCTCTTGATGGAAAAGAACTTTAATGAATTAAATATCTATTAGGTAACTATTATGTCTCTGGCACTGTTTGCAAAGAAAACGCCAATATAGTGACTGTATGTGAAGGTTACCAAGGAATTTTACATTATTATGAACTCAATATAAGCATATATGAGTGGTTGTTAGAAAAAGAAAATACAACTTTAGCATATCAATAAAAGGCAAATGAGGCATAGGAACAGGGAGGGTAGACTGTTGGTTCAGAACAATTAGGGTTTTGTATGGCCTCTGCTACTTCTTAACTATGTGACTTTGGACAAGTCAATTTTCTTGAGCCTCAATTTTTCAGTCTCTAAAATGAACTAATGCCCATCTTGTAGGTTCTATGCATGCAACAAGATTACCACTCAGTAAATATTTACAGTTATTATTAGTTCACTATGCAGGTCAACAGATACATGTGTTAAAGCAAAAGTTATGAGAACTGTGTCCCTGTCTTGGTTCATCTAATTGTTGACCTTGACATTTTCAACTTATTTGTAGGTCATGACTCTTAGTTTTAAGCACTTCATTTTATTAAGGGTATTGAAAATAAATGGAATCCATTCAGAGAAAGGAGTTTGAGTCAGCAATAGAGTTAGAAACTATGCTATAAAGGAAGTATATTGCAATATGCAAATTAATTAATTAATGTCTTGCTTTGTTCCAAAATTATTTTAAATTGCTGCAAAAATGCATATAGTGCAATAGGATAAAAATAGCTAAAGCTGTTGAGGCAAAGAGGAAATAATAAAGTGAAACAGGGATTAATAAATGAATCATAGATGCATTAACCAAGGAAATGGGGAAGATTTAAGAACAGGATAACACATAGTCATCATGTGAAAGTGCTTCCTTTACTGTGACTTTCACCTCCTCACTCTCCAACTCACTTGCCCAGCTGCACCCACAGCTGTACTCACTTGACCTCATTGAGACATCCTACTCTTCCACCGCACAACTTACAACCCATCGGATTTGTCTGTTTCCCTATTCTCTAGTTTAGATTTTGTGGTTTGTATTATAATCATTTACTTTCTCTGTCATACTATCAAGTCAAACCGAAACCCTGCATAAACCACAGTATTTATCTTCCCCGAGCCTTCGAAGGCAATCACACAGCCACATTGCCAGCCACACTTGAAACCAGAGTGCTCAGTTTGCTATGCTTCCATGATGAGCTTGATGCTTCTGCTTAACTATTAAATATTTACTTGTCTAATATTAAAGTTCTCTTTCCCTCTGCTTACTCACTCGAAGTTTACTTATACTTTTCTTAAGGAAACCTGAATTCTTTGTCTTCCTACTATCCTATCTGTAATGATACCTGTTCCTGAGATTTCATTGTCTCTTTTCCCTTCATATAAAGATGAAGGAATGGGTCACCCATCTATTAAAGTCCAATTTGTTTATGTGTGTTCTGAGTTCCATCCCTTTTCACAATTTCAGAGAATTCATATTTACAGCTCTGGTTTGATTCAAATACATCATAAAACTTTCTCTTCCTATAAAAAAGTTTCATCAATATAAAACAAGATTTAGTGCTTATATTCTTTTAAAAAAATCTTCACTGATATACAACCTTTTTCAGGTATTTTTCCATTTCTGGAATCCTTTCCAATACTCTCAATTCTTTAAAAAGGGTACACTTCTTTGGCTGTAACTCATGCATCACCCCTCTATCCAGATTCTACTTTCACCATTATTTTCAAAGTCACTAAGAGCCTCTCATGTTGCCAAACTTAACAAACACTGTTTTCTGTCATTTTAATAGCATTTGGTAAAATTGCCTTCTTCCTTTGTTTTAGAAAGTCATAATAATGCCTGTGTCAGACTATTTTCATGAATTCTTCCCCTTCTCACAATTAATCCTTCTCAATCTTCTTTACTGGTTTTCCTTTTTACTCATCTTCCATATTTGGATACAGTCCAAGAATCAATATTGGATCCTCATTTTTCCTTCCTCTATATGTTTTCACTAAGAGATGATATTCATATGCATGCAGTTAAATAACATGTATATTGTGAAAACTCACAAATATTTCTCTTTGGCACATGTATTGTCCATAAAATTTAGTCATGTGTACCTAGTTGCCTACTGAATTTTTCATTTGAACATTTTACAGAAAAAACTTAATTGATCCAAATTTAAATTCTCCATTGCCACTTTCCATAACAACTTTTAAAACCTCTCCCTATGTCAGTCTTTAAGGAAAAGCCACCACTCCACTCAGACACCACTCTAGCAATAATTCCCACTGATTTCTCTCACAAATTAAATCTTTAATTTTCCTATGATCTGCCTAGATAACATTCTAGGCAAAGTTACCATCATTGCGGCTACTTCAAAAATCGATTCTATGCTTGTCCCTTCTAACCCATTTTCCATAAAATACGGTAACCTTTGATAAATTCACATCACATTTCTGCCTAAAATCTTGCAATTGACTTCCATTGCTCTTAGAATAAATTAATTGTTCATTATTCTTTATATCTCCCTCGCTTTTTATTAACTGACATACAAAAAACTATTTTTCTTCAGATTTTTTATCATATTATTACACTCTTGATGCATTTATGCTTTATCTAAGAGTCTGCATAGCTTGTTAATTCTCATGTTTTTCTAACATCAGTGTAAATCTCTTCAAGAATTTTCTAAACAGTCTATACATCAGACCTCAACTTTTCCCCCTCCTTTTTCTTATTACAGCACTTAATTAGTTCCATTTATAGCATATTATCTCAATATCTAATTATTTATTTGTAACTAAAACTATCTTTTATTCAAAACAGCTTCCTCACTTTTATCTATAAGGAGAGGCCATATCTGCCTTACATAGTGCTGTATACCCAGAACTGAGTCATATGATTGGAGACCAAAACACGTATAATGAATGAATAATTTAAAGAATGCATTGAAATGCTTTACAAGTCAGGAGAGGATGGACTATATTTTAATTTCAAATGACCTCACATACCAGCAGCTAACAACACAGATGCTTATTTCCTTCTCATCTTGCTGTAATTTTTCTCAGCATGTTTTTTTATTTCAGGAACTTGATGACAGAGAAGACCCCACAATAGAGAGAAGGGATAAATTGAAAGCCATGAACTACATATAGCTCTATTCTTGAAGCTTCTGTTTACAAGTGACATATTCACATCCATGCACATTTCATTGGCCAAATTGAGTCAAATGGCTACTTCAGAGTTTGAGTTGATGATATATAATCATTGTTCCAGGAAATGGAAAACAGAATCAGCATCCCAGGGAGAGGCTGTGAATATTTTCAGTAATAATTTAGCCTGTCAGATGTGCCACTATTCAGGCATTGGTGGTGGTTTTCCAACAACACTGGGTAAAAAAGGATTTTGAAGTTAGATCTATATTAAGTAAGAGAGATGGCTTGTTTTATATGATCATGATATGAGGAAGTGGCAGCACAATTGCTATGTGTTTGCTGTCTCTGACCTGCACAATGTTTTGTTATAAATAATCAAAAGACTATCATGTGGATCAGGAATTGAACTGAGATAATATCTGAGAAATGAGATTTTTTTGTTGTTGTACTGGAGAATGAACACAGGGCATTATATGTGAGCTACACCACCAGCCCTACTTTATTTTTTACTTTGGAAGAGGGTCTCACTAAGTTTCTGAAGACCTTGCTAAGTTGCAGAGGCTGTCCTCGAACCTGCGATTCTCCTGTCTCAGCCTCCCAAGTACTTGGACTACAGGCATGTGCCACCATGCCCAGCTAGAACTGAGATCTTAATGGGAAGAAAATTTAGTTGAACATGTTTTATTCAGCTAAGGTAAAGTTATCATACCATTTACAGCTTCTTAAAATGGTAAGATGTGTTTTGTGTAAGAGTGAGTCTTTTAAATCACTGAAAAGTATTTGCATGTTAATTGCATGTTAAGCTATCAGCAAAGCTGCAAAGTTAGCCTTTTAGTGACAAATAGTTTCATATTTCCGTCTAAATTTAAGAGTCTATGAGTCCATCTTCTAGTGTAAAGAACACTAGACATTTTGCTGTGAAGTCTGGATCCTAATGTTGGCCTCTGGGTAATGGGCTCCAGTTTTACCATTGACAAAATAAGGTCTTTGGATTATATCTTCAAGGGTTTTTTATGCTTTAAAATTGAAGTTTTTCTTTTTTATCAAGGATTTATTGAATAGCTACTCTTTATAAAGTATTCTAGATCCTAACAACATCTAAAACCTGCTAAAAACTAAAAGGTGCTAAATGCAAATCCTATCATCAAGAATCACCTTTGGGAAGATGAGAATATATGTGTGTTAGGCAGCTTTCCACCACTATAACAAGTAGCTGAGACAATCAACATTTAGCAAAAAAATATTTATTTTTGGCTCACAGTTTCAGAGGTTCTAGACTGTCATTGGTCAGTGTCATCGCTTTGGGGACACACAACACATCTTGTGGCAGGAATGAGACACATCCTTGAAGGAAAGAATGAATGCATGGCAGAGCAGAACAGCTCACCTCATGGCCAGGGAGAAAAGAGAGAGAGTAATAAGAAGGGGCTGAGTTCTACTCTACACATTTAAGATGCACCCCCAGCAACCTGAGGGTCTCCCAGCAGGTCCCACATCTTAAAGGTTCCACTGCATCCCAATGGCACCTTGGATTGGGACCAAGCTAACACATGGGACTTTGGAGAACATTACAGATATAAACTATAGCAATAAATACTGAATAAACACATGCTGAAAAGATCAAAACTATAATAGTAAATGAGATGTTCTGGTGGGAAGGCAGCTGGATATGGCACAAAAAAATGGTCTCCAGAATTAAGTAGAATATTTTTGGACCAAAATACATTAAAGGGAAGATAAAAGAAATACTCCAAAAATTGTATGACTTAAAATTTTGGGTTCAAGATAATAAACAAAGAACATGATTTTTACACAACCTCCAACTTTATTGAAAGGCAACAAAGATATAGAACAAAAATTAAATTTATGATTCTAAAAATTAAGGGGGAAAGCCATTAGGATAAAATATTATTAGGGATTGTTTAGAAGACAGAAAGTAGATGGGATGTGATTGAGGTACCTGTTCAAAAAAGTAACATCCAAAACCTATGTGGGAAAGTATTATGGCAAAGGTTAGGGCCATACTTCTCACAGAGAAGTTCAGCAGAAAGACTGTTTAAAGAGTCTGTCCTCAGCATGGAGTGCAATGGTTGCCACATCTACCCTCAGGTTTTGATACTACTCTAGGGAATGCTGAATTTACACAAAAGGAAAGTGGTTGGTAGATAGTAGTCCACCAACAGCAATATAAAAAAAGAAATGATTCTGAATGTTTTTGAATACAAGAAAAGATTGTGTATGTGTGTGTGTGTGTGTGTGTGTGTGTGTGTGTGTGGTACTGGAGATGGAACCCAGAGGCATACTATCTCTGAGCTACACCCCCAGACCTATTTTATTCTTTATTTTGAAGCAGGGTCTCACTAAGTTGTGGAGGGCCTCACTAAGTTGCTGAGACTGGCTATGAACCTGTAATCCTCCTGTCTCAGCCTCCCAAGTACTGGGATTACAAGCATGCACCACCATGCCCGGCAAGAAAAGATTTTTATAAAAGAGTTGATGAATAATTTAATAGAAAATGTAAATTCAAATATGTGTTTTAAAATTTAAGACAGAGCTGGGGATGTAGATCAGTGGTAGAGCACTTTCCTAGCATGTGCAAGGCCCTGGGTTCAATCCCCAAAAAGGATAAACAAAACCTCAGTAACGCAATACTGAGCTATATACGTAAAACCTAAAGATAACTTGAATAAAAGGGTAATAGGATTCTTAATTTCCAAATTGTGAGAAGAAAACATAGAGTAACAATAATAAAACTACATTACCCTATCAAAAGATGGACTCTCAAATTCAATTTAGTAAAACAAATATATAGAATAAAGCTATAATTTTATTACTAAAGTAATATCTTGGACAAAGACAGAAAAATAGTCGAAAATAAGAGATTACCAAAGATATATGTATCAGCCGGGTGTGGTGGCGCACGCTTGTAATCCCAGTACCTTGGGGGGCGGAGACCGGAGTATCTGGGTTCGCGGCCAGCCTCAGCTCTCTTTCTCTCTCTCTCTCTCTCTCTCTCTCTCTCTCTCTACTTAGTGAGGCCCTCCGCAACTTCGTGAGACCCGGTTTCAAAATAAATTATAAAAAAAAATAGGGCCGGGGGCGTAGCGCAGAGGTAGAATGCCTTTGGGTTCAATCCCCGGTACCGCAAAAAAAAAAAAAAAAAAAAGATATATGTATCAAGTTTTTAAAAATTGACAACAATGTTAATTTTAATATCAAGCAAAATAAAACATGGAAAAAAGTCTTAAGTGGGAAAATAATCTTAGAAGATGAGAGAAAGAGCTGAAGAATGAATTACATAGCATAAATGATTATTACAGACTCATTTCTCATCAATACACATATTCCCAAGGTAAGCCTGAGACGGGAGCCTTATTTAATTTTAGTTTCCCATTGCTCCTCATAGTATATGTCACTAGGGTAAATATATTTCTGATGTTTAAATATACTTTTTTTTTAAATAGAAAGTAGAATATGGTCTCTAAATGCAAACCAGTGGCTTCATCCTGTGCTCATCAGAAGACCGCTCATCTCTGATCTGTTTCAGTGTTTTTCTGGATTCGAGATAGGTTATGTAGGTTACCAAACTGAAACATTTTCGAAGGATTTTAAAACAATATTGACTCAGTTTTTATGCTATGCACTAATGTTAGATTCAAAATCCTATATGAGACACCACACTACTCTGTGTTTATGTGCACACCAAATCATGCATTCTTCTTAAGTACCCTAGGACATTAAAATAAGATCATTAAAAATAAACTGAATAATGTGTGAGGTAAAGCATTTGACAGGTTAATTAAAAACTGCCTAAACTGCCAATATGGTAAGTCATTTTAGCTAAATTACTGATCATGATACAACTAAATACATATTAAATTAATTAAATTACTTAATGAATGATAAAGTAAAAAAAATTACGTTGATCTTGAACATATGCACATGGAAGTTTAAATAATTCCCTTCTAAGAAATGGCAAAAAGAAAATTAAAGCAGATATTAAAGAAAGTTAAAAATAAATTAACAGTGTACTCCACTTCAAAAATCTATGAAGATGTAATTTAGAGCAAAATTTATTACTTCAATGCATTTACTAAATAATAGATATGATGCAAATAAATCAAATATGCTTCAAATTTATAGAGATGAAAATGAGCCAGCAAGTGAAATCTTGGTGGCAAAACTTTCTCAATGGAGGAAATAACTTGTACAGAGGCCATAAGGTAGCTAGTTGGTGACTAAAAAATGTATTATATTCTAAACATAGAAAGAAAAGCTAATGTATCTGGCACAGAAGTCAAAGAGGAAGGAAAGTGGTAAGACATGAGATTGGGGCAGGAAGTTTGGGGCCAATTATTTATAGGATCTTTTAGGCTAAGATACAGAGAGTACTGGAAGACATAGGAGAGTTTTAAGCAGTAAAATGCTACAATTTTATTTGTTGACATGTAAAGATTATGTAATGTGAATCACAAATGGTTGGTAAGCAATAGCAGTAGTTGAGAGGAGAACTGATGGGGCCTTAGATTAATGAGCCAACAGTAGAATGGAAATGCACAAATTACAGATCCAAGGTGAGCTATGGAGATAGCCAGGGGTAATTTGTGCTGGATTAGATGAGGGATTAGGGATGAGAGAAGAAGCAAGTGTGACTTCAATGAAGAATGTTTTTGGAGGATTAGACTTTTGTGATCTTCATATGTTTATGACCCCTAATAGGTACACTTGCTGCAATGTCAAGATTTTTAATGTATGAATCTGGATTATAGTGAAGAGATATGGATGTAAAATATGTAAAGTCTGAGTAAATATCTAATACATGTTGATAAATGATTTGTGAATACCTTTCTTCATGATGACCACAGATCAGGAAAAACACTATAAATCCTAGAAAAACTCTTGAAGAGTATGGTCAGTTGCTATTTGATCTGCTGAATAACTGGCCTCAATAGTTTTGACATTCAGGCCTTCTCTTGGGTTCTTTTTAAGAGAACTACATTTACTAGAAGCCAGTCATATTGGAAACGAAGCACTGCTTTATCAATAGCTGAGTGGGTCCTAAGCAACAGCGGAGCTAGAACAGTGATGGAAGGTGAATTGGAGAGCCCTGCATAAGCCACAAGATGCAAACAAAATGTATTCCAGTTCATTTCTCTGAATCTAAAATGGGTGGGCTTGTGTGCTTCCCTGGTCCCCACAGAGTTATTCATAAGAAAGTGAGAGGGAGATGGTAAGAACAGAATAGCTTTTGGTGTAGGAAATCTGTCTACTTGTCTTATAACCTGAAAACTGCATGTGGCTCGTGACTCCTAAATAACTAGTAATAAACTTGCCCTCAAACTACATCTCAGGCACTGGCTGCTCAGATTAGTAGCTCTTCTTTCATTGGGAAGGATACAATAAAGGGTATGAGCAGAGGTCTGAAACAAGGGGTGAGGGTCTTAGGAGACCCCCTCTCTCACATGTAAAATATTTTAAACAGGTGTTTCTGTGGCTCCATAATATAAGAGCAGGGTGAGAATCAAAGAAATTAAAACATAAACAATTTCAAGTAACATGCTAGGAAATACTTTTTAAAGCAAGGTATAATTAACCTGTCAAATGCTTTACCTCACACATTTTTCAGACAAACAACAGAGAAATTCTACAGACAATAGAATGTAAACTACCTTGTTAGGAATGACTACTTGTGACTGTACTTTTAATGCTCTACCTGTATTATGTATTTTTTGTTGTGACAAATCTTCAATATATAAGAAATATGAATAGCATTTGTAGTTACATTAGCATAGATAAAATTACAAGGATTATCAATCCCTATTCTTTGTGACATATGTTTATTATCATCTTTTTATGAAGATAGAACTACCCTTCCTGAATAAAAGTGATAAAGATAATTCTGTAGACCACTAGTTTATGGTGGGAAGAGTGGGGAAGGATGAGCAATAGGAAATATTTTTATGACCAAAAAGAGATTCTCTTTACATTTGTGATTTTCATTTTTTGAGAATGTTAGAAGATGCTTCAAAATGAAATCTCAACTACAAATAAAATGACATAAATCATTTTAGGGCAAGAAGGCAGGTGTTCAGCAGAATCTTATAGGTACAAATACCCTCACACAAACAATTCCCTTAATACAATGTGCATGTCTCTTTGTCTTCTGCCTAATACATTTTGGTCCCATTTAATCTTTCCTTAAATACATTATGTTCCAAAGTATATTACTCACAGACCTTCTTTATCTGGCCCCTCTTCATTCAATATATCTTGAATGTACCCCTAAGAATGCCTTCCTTTCCTCCCACCACATAACACTACATTTCATTTGCCTGTAGCCCACCCCTTTATAAAGATTCAGATGCTGAGATGTCATCTCCCAGGGGAAGCTTCCTTAACCTCTGTAGTCTGGATTCAGAGCTCTCTAATAAGCTTTATTTACATACTATACTTCTCTCAAGCTATCTTACATTTCACAATGCAAAGCTATTTCCAATTCACTTGTCTATCTTCTCTACTCATTTATTTTGGGCTAAGACAGAAGAATTGCAGGTTCGTGGCCAGCCTCGGCAATTTAGCAAGAGCCTCAGCAACTTAGACTCTATTTCAAAATAAAAAAGAGTTGGGGGTATAGTCTATAGGCAGTAGAATGACCCCAAGTCCAACCCCCAAATACTATCCCCCCAAAAGAACCATATGTTCTAGATTCAGATATTTTTAGAACCTAGTACATGGTTGATCACATGGTAGACACTCAGGAAATACTATTTAAAGAAATAATCAGTGAATAAGGTAGTCTTAAAAATATCAAAAAAATGTTTTGTCTAACCTGTTCATCTTAGAAAAATGGTATGTGGAAATCTTGTTATAGTAAGAGAGAATTAGAGTGAATGTCTTAATATTTATATTCACATACAATGAATGTATATAAACTTCACATAATTTTAAATAATTATATAAATGGTTATATTTAATAATGTTATTTATTAGATAGTAAATAAATAAAAATCTTAGTTTACTGTCAACTTGAATGTGAACTCTTCAAATATTATTTGTTTTTTGAATTGTATCACAAAAAAATCAAAACATGTATTGAAAGTTGTCCATTGTTAACACCTAGATAAAATAGTCTTTTCACAGAACACATGCATTTATCAAACAGAATTGTATTCATCATTTTATACCAATTACCATTCAACTTATGAAGCAACTCCTTTTGCTGTTGATTTTATTGTCCTGATGGTTTGTTTTTCCTCTCTAGGCTTACACACACACACACACACACACACACACACACACACACACACATGGAATTTCAATAAAAGATGTATGTTCTATATACATTCTCTTCTCTTCATATTCTCTTCTCCATATGGAGCAACTTGCTATTTCCCACATGTGTATAATGAAATTGCTCTATACCAGGTATGAAAATACCTTGTGGCTTATGCCATTTCTGCCATCAACTGGCCAGGTACCTTAGGTTAGTCAATAAACTTTCTGAACCTTAATGTTTCCATCTGAAAAATAGCGATGATAACAACAACGACAATATTATAAGAAACCATATGAACATATATGTTATATTATTATTATATTTCATAAATGCACTACTGTTAACAATAAAATACCAATGTTACTTACTTCCTATTGACGTGTCTTCAACAACTGTACAGTGTATTAGCTAAAAGAGACAGAAAGTCCTAGTTAATGTCAGCTTTTTTCATGTCATGCATACTTTGAGGCTAAGATCACCTGTGAAGAGTTTATATCTAAGACATAACTTCTTTTGTATATTTACTTCCCTCCAAATTCTCTTAACTATGATGGGGAATTCTATTGCTTTGTCCCAGCACATCTGCATCAAGTTCAAGACATCAGAACTGAGAATATCTACCAGCCTTCTCTTCTTCACATGGAATAAAAGTGTTGAAGAAATAGGGCACTCAAATTTCCAAATGATTAAGAATACTCTATATTCTCTATTCTTTTTTCTCACAAATACACCTATAAAAATCTCATTAAAACTATTTTTTACTTTGATCAAAGAAAAGGTACCAAATGTAGGAAGGAAGTTAGCTGAGTTGAAGCTTCCATTTTGTTCTTCAGCTGATTTCTGGATAATTCAAAATGACTTTTGTTTGTTTTGTTTTGTTTTTGGTATGCAGTCAGTACACAAAGAAAAAGGTGGAAATTATGTGAATAGATGTTGGCAAAGATGAACTGTTTAATGGCATACTTATCCAGATAATTATAATAATTCTCTAATCTACTTTGTTTTGTGTAGATATAATCCTGGGGAAGCCTGCATGAAACAAGCATTTCTAAGTTGTTCCGGAGTGCTTTATTTTGCTTTATTTTTTTCTATGTCTTTCTATCTGGTAAGAAACAAATTGAAATAAAAAATATTTATGGCAGCAACATAAAGACCTAGTGTAGAATGTCCATAGGACTTAACAAAAAGTAGCATTTAATTCTAGCCTGTGAAACTAGGGTTGGCTTCAAATTATTTTAAATTCACTAAAGTTCATACAGCTTATATGGAAGGCCTTTGTTTCTATCTACCCACGATTTCTTGAGAGATCTTTCAAAAGTGACTCTAGAATGATTAAATTGGTCTTTTAGGAATCAATATCTGCAGTTTAGATACGTATTCTTTCAAATAAGCAATTTTTGGTCAGTCCTGGGAGTTTGGCTTTTTTCTTTTCATATATCCCATGCTAACCAGTGAATTATTTGGGCTTACACTGCATTCTTAGTGTATGAAGGCAGAACACTTGAGTGGAATCAGTAGAGTTCACTATTTTTTTTCATCAATAGTGTCAGGAAAATTTCTAATGAGTAGTTTTCCAGTCACACAAATAGTAGCACACAGATCAATAAGCATCATGCAATTTGAATATTGAATTTACCCTTTGAAATGGCCTTAGAAAGTTAGCTCATTGATGTGGGAAAGCTTTAATTGCAGTTGCCATTAGATGAACACAAAATCCAAATGTCAAAGCTCCTTTGCAATTGGGAGAGCAATGAAGTTAAAATAGCCATGGTCACCAAAGTGCTGAGTTCAGGAAATTCCAGGAAATCACAAGAGTCCTCTGAAAAGCCAAGAGCAGTTGGGTCAACATTAGCATACATTGTGTGAATAAAGGGCTGCTTTTATTCACTGTTATGTTCCATTTTTCTAAATGTAAAGATATATTTCAATTAAAATGCCAAGATGATAATGCCTAAGAACATTTCAATGGCTTCTCTAATATGCAAGATTAAAATCAGTTAACAGAGCTAAGTAGGCAGTTTAAGAGTCTAGATTTGAGGCTAGGATGTCAGGGATGAGGCTATCAAATACATACATAAATCATGAACTTCTGTGTCTGCAGGTTTCATAGTACTGTAGAGCTTAAAGCTGTGATAAAAAATGAGTAAAGGAATAATGGCATAATTTAAATTGCTGAGGAGTATAATTTTGTATTCAGGTGGTTAGACTTGAGTGGTGAAAATGGTGGAGGGGGAAGAATTGGTGATAAAATTTTCATATGAATATGTAAAATTGATTGTCACTCTAAATATACATAACTTTCTTTCTATTGTAATCACTCTTCATATAGTAGAAATATTTGTGAAATGATTTGCAATAATGATAATAATCACACAAACTAAAAATGCTATTATTTTCTTGGGTGTTATGATGTCTAAGGCTTTGTTCTGTTTCTTATATGATGACCTGCTTAGTTATCACAAAAAATATTCAAAGCATATCTATTACTGTCCATAGTTTGGAGATGAAGAAATTTAGTGAATGAAAGCTACAAAGCTGCCGGGCGTGGTGGCGCACGCTTGTAATCCCAGTACTTTGGGAGGCGGAGACCGGAGAATTCGAGTTCGCAGCCAGACTCAGCTCTCTCTCTCTCCCTCTCTCTCTCTCTCTCTCTCTCTCTCTCTACCTAGTGAGGCCCTCCGCAACTTTGTGACACCCGGTTTCAAAATAAAGTATAAAAAAAATAGGGCCGGGGGTGTAGCGCGGAGGTAGAACGCCCCTGGGTTCAATCCCCAGTACCGCAAAAAACAACAACAAAAAAAAGAAAGCTACAAAGCTAATAAAGTGATGACAGTCTATATAATTGTAAGACTTATCCTCTTCATCATTATTTTTAAGATTCTCCTCTGAAAATAAGTTTTATTTATCTATATTTTATATTTACTACTCTCAGCTCTTCAGATTTGGATAACTGAGCACTTTTTGTTTTTCTATCAACAACTGAAATTCTGAAAATGTTAACTTTTCTTAATCTTTACAGTTGTCAGCTATGACTTGGTAGCTTTTGTATTTTTTCACATTGATTAGTATAATTTTTCCTGTTGGGGATCATTTAGTCATAAAAATCTAGAAATATTAAGGACAACTTCACCTTCTCTTTTATGAATCTGTTTGATAAATTCAAGGAGGAAACACAGCCTCTTTTATACACTACCTCTTTCACATACAGAACAAAGGGAACAAAAGAGGGATATGTATTCTAAACAATAAAGTAACATAGGTATATACTATATATGTGTGCAGTCAACAAAACAGAGATATAATACACACAAGTATGGACTAAGTGTACTTCATTAAACACAAAAGAAAATGTTACTGGTTTCCCCAGTGATTAAAAAGTTGCTATGTCAAAAGGCTGATGATATTATATACTGGTCAGGGTAGTAAGCAGTAATACTCGGATCTTTATACTGAGGCTCATTGTGTGCGGGACACCGCATCAAAGGCTGGACATATCACCAGCATTTAAAGTAGAGCAGCAAAACTCAGGAGAGTGTTTGCCTTCTGATGTGACTACAGTTTATACTCAACACTAATTGCTAATATTTGTCATTTCACAGTTTATTGATTGGTTGGTCTTTGCTGCTTATTAAGGTATGAGTTTCCAAGTATTTGCCAATACACTCAGTTGTTGAAAGTTAAAAGGAAATTCCCTGAGAAAATTGCTGAAAAAGTGGCTCACAATTATAAATTGGGTCTCATTATCTAAAAAGTGGGTCTGTGATTTCCAATGATTTTGCTCTCCTATGTTGTGTTGCCTTTGCTAGGGTTTTGTTTATTTGGTGCGTTGCAACTCTATGTGAATTCAATGGCTAACTTAACCCCTCTGTTATTTTTCACTCCTAGTATTTCTTTAGTATTCAATCTGGCTATTTCCTGGTGGTACTACTTCAGTGCTATTCCCCTTAGCAAGCATTTATTGTGAGACCATTATGTGTAAGGTACTGTGTGGCCAGGTGCTCTATTGCTTTAGTTTTTCTTTTATTGGATTTGGTTGGTCCTAGATTCTTCAAACAATGCTGTGAACACCACTGATTTCTTTAGCTATACCATCAAATTAAAGAGCTATTTGTTTACTTTGGTACTAGAAATTCTTGTAGCAATGTGTTCTGAGTTAATAATCATACGACAATGAGACTGTCCGTGTCTTAACACTTTTTATCTCTCCTCTATTAAACAATCTAAAAGGTTAATTCCAGGATGCAGACCATACTTTGGTTTGAATAATTTCCTTTAGGTCAAAAACCATCATGCTTCCCATGTACTGTGTACATGTATGTCCCTCACTTTGAACTACAGAATGATGTGAGATTACAATGCACAAAGAAAAGTATTAAAAAAGAAAAAGAGATAGGGTCTTTAGGAGGTAATTAAATCGTGAAGATAGAGCCCTTGAAAATGGGTCTAAGGCTTTTCACACAGTCTTCAGCTTTTTAGCTTTTTTTTTTTTTTGCTCTTTTGCTCTACTGCCATGTGGGGACACAGCAATGGGCAACATCTTGGAAGCAGAAGGAATAGCCCTCACCAACACCAAAGATTGGTGCCATGCTTGATCTTGGACTTCTCAGCCTCCAGAAGTATCAGAAATAAATTTTTATTCTTTACCAAAAGCAACAACAACAACAAAAAGCCATCACACTGCTTCTGGTATATCTTACACCTCTGTTTACTTCAGTCACCATTGATAAGAAGTCTAAGTCTTCCAGGTCATTCAGTATCACCAGAATCCTATCTTTCTAGTTTTCTTTGTGTCCTCTCATTTGTCTCTAGATCTCATTGCTCCCTATCTCAATCACTCAACTCTTTCGCTATGCTTTATTGAACTCATATTGTATTCCTTTGTTAGTTCCACCATAGCAAATCGCCACTAACTGCATGACTTAAACAGCAAAGTGTTGGTTTTTCTCAATTCCGCAGTGTGGAAGTCTGAGGTCAAGTTGCACCCGGGTTTGCTTCTTCTGAAGCCTCTCTCCTTCCCTTATAGCTGACATGGTCTTCCCTCTAATTATCCATGTTAACATTTCCTCTTCTTATAAGGATACCAATCCTATTAGTTTGGAGTCCACCATAATGACGTTATTTACTCTTAATTTCCCCTTAAAAGCCCTTTCTCTAAACATAATCAAACTCTAAGGTACTAGAGTCCAGAACTTCAATATACATATTGTTGAGGGACAAGAGTCAGCACATTCCTCTTAAATACACATTTTTCTAGACATTCCATTTACCTACTTATATAATTTAAATAGAGGTTTCTCCTAAACTCACTGCTTTTCTAAACCCTAGACCTTATGATTACTCAAATGTTAGCACCTTCATCAGTGTAATTTTACATGGTGAACTCAGATAACTAACTCTAGAACACACATTCCAACAATGTCTCACCAATTGAGATCACCAATTAACCCTACTATTTCCACTGTTTATGTACTCCATCTCTTCCTTCCTTTTTTAACCCAGCTTAGAATCCCTTTCCTTCTGACAAAGCAATCTGGCTAACCTACACTCTGTTAAGATCAACTGTTTTCTGACTGTTTATCAGCATTCGAGAAGATTAATAAGGCTGGACACATATTCTACTTTGGTAATGGCGCTGTTTCTAATTAGTGACCCTAATTTGAGGTGGCCTGTGTAACAACAAGCATTTCCACTTTATTTGCCTGGTTACTTCCCTTTTCCACTCTGGGAGTTGACATTCTGAAACCTTCTGTTCTCACATTAATCCTCCTACAATTTTTCTATTCTTTTATCAGATGATCTTATTTTATTTTTTAATTAAGTGAAATAGATGCTATCAGAAGAAATGTGTGGTGAGCTGAATCATGTGTTCCTCCCTTCCTCAAATGTGTCCATGTCCTAATCTCTGGAACCTTGTAAATATAATCTCATGTGGCCAAAGGAGCAATGTAGGTGTGGTCAAGATAAGGATCTTGAGAAGGGGAGATTTCTGGGGTTCTCATGTGGGTCCAGCGAACTCAGAGGATTCTTAAGGATTCATAGGAACTCAAGGACTGTAGCACATGGCGGAGGCACTTTAAAAAGTTGGGTACTTAAGAAAGACATTCCCAATGCCTGGAAAAGATACTACTGATTTTGAGTAGAAGGCAGGATCAGAAATTCCAGACTACCCAGAATGACAGGTTATAAAGAATTACTCTGCATCCAAACAACATTGCAATGTCCTACTTAATGTTCATGCTAGTGAAAAGCCTATTTTATAATATCTAAGCATAGAACATGCCTCCATTTTAAATAAAAACACAATTTTTGTAGGATTTAAGTACATATTAACAATCTCTACAATATAACTATAATATAAATGATAATGCTGTTCTGAGATTTTGAGAGACCAATATAATACCCCTTCACTTTTAGCTACTTCTACATTTATATGAATCATATTAATGATGATTCTAGTTTATTTCAAAATGTTAAATAGAAAAAAGTGATATTTTAATTGAATATGCTTTTACTTATTCATTTATGAACTTATTTATAAAGTACTTATTTATAGTATTTATTTAATAAACTTTTTATATAGTATGTTTATGATAAAGTACATATAGTATAGCCATGCCTGAGCATTTGGTATTGAAATGTAAGTTAAATAATATCATAAATTAACATCTTTTTATTTCTTTTTAGATTTATTAGAGCATCATAGATATTCCAAATTATTTGAAAAGTGGGCTATTTTATATGTGAAGATTATTTCAGGGTAATAAAATGGATCTTAAAATGTGTTATAATATGAGAAAAATGAGCATGATGGGTTGAAGTCATAGTCATAGATGATCTCACATGCCCTTCACATGCAAACTATTCTATAACTTATTGATTAATTTTTTTTTCTCTTTCTGTCTACCCTGGCCTCCACTCAAACTTTCAAGCACCTACTTAACATTTCCATTAGGATTCTAGCAGACATTGTAAGTGGGAAATCATACATTTAAAACCTCTCCCCTAACCTACTTTTTCTCCAACTTCCCCAACATCATTCCACTACTGACATGGTTTCTTAAGAAAGACACCTAGGATTTATCCTTGATTCCATGCTGCCAGGGCATTCCCATCACTCAACAAGTTTTGCTGTTTTCTTTCTTTTTCACGTCTCAGTATTTTCCAGTCTCTTCTCCTGGTTACTTTAATATACCTTAGCTTTTCAGGCAGTAGTAACTTTCCTTTTCCTTTACCTTCCACTTGGCATCTGTTTGGAGCCTTAGGTCTGGGTGCGATGGGATAATCCCCACATCCTTTTTTTGAATCCAGAATTGAGCAAGCAAGAAAATTCAAAGGAACGCTTTTTAGTGCAATTAAAATCAGAGAATAAAGACTAAGACTCCTTTTGTATTATAAATTATCATAAATAAGCTAAGAGGCTTACCATCTTCTCTAGTCCAGTTAGAATCCGAACTTTCTAATGAGAATTTTCCTCCTTCTTTCCTCTTCCTTCCTTCTTTCCTTATTTCACCCCATTCCTATTATATAAAATCTTCCTTCAGTTCCATTCAAGAAAACAAACAAATAAAAACAAACCATGAAGATTGGAATAATTGATTACCTGGATTTAAGGGGAGAAGACAAGGCAGGGACTAGGATCAGACAGTAGACATCTTTCATTCAATAAATATTTATTAAGCTCCTACCACATACTAGATACTATCCTGTTGTTAAAGTGGTGAACCACACAGTATTTGCTCCTCAAAGAGTTAACAAATATTAAAACACTTCAGAAAGTGATAATTTCTCTCAAGAAATTAGAGTATCTGGCAAGGGGGATGCTTGGAAATGAGAGCATCTTGGAAGAATGCTTTTCTGGGAAGGAGACTTGGGGTAGAGGCCTGACCAAGGAGGAGCTATCTGTATAAAACTTAGAGGAAAGAAGTCGAGAGGCACAAAGACGAAACTAGGAAGAGCACGTTATTCACTGGGCATTGTGCACTGAAGGAAAGAATGGTAGGGGACAGGCCAGACCACAGATCATGATGGCTGTTTTCAGATTTGACAAATAAAATGGACTTAATTCTAGCCAGGTGTGGTGGCACACGCTTGTAATCCCAGTAGTTTGGGAGGCGGAGACTGGAGGATCCAGGTTCGCAGCCAGCCTCAGCTCGCGCACGCGTGCCCGCGCGCACGCTCTCTCTCTCTCTCTCCATGTCTCTCTCTCTCTCTCTCTCTCCCTGTCTCTCTCTCTCTCTCTCTCTCTCTCTCCCTGTCTCTTTCTCTCTCTCTCTCTCTACTTAGTGAGGCCCTCCGCAACTTCGTGAGACCCGGTCTCAAAATAAAGTATAAAAAAAATAGGGCCGGGGGTGTAGCGCGGAGGTAGAACGCCCCTGCGTTCAATCCCCGGTACCGCAAAAAAAAAAAAAAAATGGACTTAATTCTAAGTGTGATGGGAAGCTATTAGATGATTTCAAGAGGGACATAATAAAATTTATTGGAAAAGTCATCTGGCTCCTAGAAAATAAATGATAGGGAAGCACTTATGATCGTAGGGGTCCTGATAAAAAAAAGCTACTGTGACTGTCAGTGATAGAAAAGGGTGGTTTTGTTCTAAAGGGATAATGTGTGAGTAGCAGAATCAGAAGCATTCTAGATTGACCAGACTGCAGGGGAAGAAGAAATGAAAGTGGGAGTGAGTCCAGGGAGGTGGACGCACTCTCTGAGATGTCAGGTCTAAGTGGCTTGGTGGGCACTATAACAGAGCAAGGTGCAACATGTACTTTGAGAGTCATGAACAGGGGCAAGTGTCAATGTGCTAAGGTGTAGTACATCCTCCTGTGTCTATCCCCAAATGGATTTCATATAAATTATAATAGCCAAAGCCCAAAATAAATACTTTCTTTTACCTTCTTCTGGACCCTATGTTTTGATAATGGACTATACAGTCTGATATTAAGGACCAGTGGGTTACTTTTATAGTGCATTTGTCAGGGATTGTAGAAATACCAAATTCTGGGGCTCAGGTCACTGTTTAGTTATGACATGCATGATACATGTTCCTTTATGAGACTTTTCAGGTGTAAGGAAGCTTGATTGAAATAAGTGAACTCATCAAGTTCTAATCTAACTTGGATGGGAATAAGCTGGTTCTGAGATAAGTCTCCAATGATACTTGGTCTGTGAGTTAATGCATGTCATCAAATAGAGGTCAGATGACACAGCCAGTCAGTTTCCAATTACGCCCAGTTGTCAGGCTCCTGATGGGAAACAGGTGCTTTGGAATTAAATTTGCATGCCTTTGAGTTGCCTGATTTCCCAAGATTGCAGAAATGGAAGGGAAGATGGCAAGGGAGTGTTACAAACTAGGAATCACAAACTCTTTCTCCGTCGGTGGGGCACAAGTATAAAAATGAGAACAGAATGAACATAAACATAGCTGCATGATCTTGAGCATTTTAGGAAATGTTTGAGGAGGATCGCTCTGTCAAAGATCCATGATTAAGGACCAGATGAAATAAGTGTTAATAAATGCCATTACAGTTGACCCTTGAGCAACTTGGGAGTTAGGGATGCCAACCTCCCTACCTTTTGCCCCTACATATTAAAAAATCTTCCTATAACTTTAAAAGAATATTTAAGGTCTTCATTAACATGTTAGTGCAGTTTGGGACTTTTTTGAAAACAAAATAAGTTGTAAACTGCTCTGGTTGGTGATCGTGACTGAGGCCAACTGAGTAGCTTCAGCTAACTCCCTGGGGTGTGATGGTAACCGGGTTGGCAGTGGTGGTGGGGTTGCTGGCCATCGGGGTCCCATCTCAGTTCCTGCTAGTTATGAAACTCCACCTATCAATACTGACTCCCCATAGTTTAACTACTGATAGCTTGCTTTGACTGGAAGTTTTACCAATAATGTAAGCATTTGATTAACACATTTTGTATACTATATAAATTATATATGGTGAAAATACTTGAGAACCCAGAGAGATGACTTTTACTGTGATGTGTAATTTTCTGGAGAGACAAACTGCTCACATGGAGCTGATTACTGGCAACCCTTGAGCTCACTGCAACAGCAGCAGGAGGTATCTATGAAATAATTGCAGTAGTGCAGTATGTACTGAAGTTAATTTTAAATGATTTCATACAGCATCATTAAGATAGTTTACATTTCTTTCAACTGTGAATGATGCCATGTATGGTATTAAATGTGTACATAACATTTGAAGAATTTGTTTTGTTTCTTTTTTCTTTTTGGTACTGGAGATCGAACCTAGGTATATTCTACCTCCAAGCTATACCACCTGCCCTTTTTATTTTTTATTTATTATTTATTTATTTATTTATTTATTTATTTATTTGCAGCATTGGGGATTGAACCCAAAGGCATTCTACTTCTGAGCTACAGTTCCAGCCCTATTTTTTATTCTTTAATTTGAAACAGGGTCTCACAAAGTTGCGGAGGGCCTCACTAAGTAGCTGAGGCTGGCTGTGGAACCTGCGATCCTCCTGTCTCAGCCTCCCAAGTACTGGGATTACAAGCGTGCATCACCACAACCGGCAATTTTATTTTTTTATTTTGAAACATGGCCTCACAGAATTGTTGTGGGTCTCACTAAGTTGCTGAGGCTGGCCTCAAACCTGTGATCCTCCTTTCTCAACTTCCCAAGTACTGGGATTTCAGGCATATGCCACAACTCCTGGATGAATTTGAAAAATTTTAACTCTTTGTAATAGATTTATATACTCTCTAAGTTAGTGAAATAACAAAATGCTGCTATTTAAATATATTAATATATTCATGACAATAGCTAACTTCTCCTTTTTTCAATGTTTCTAGGCTATACAATTTGTGAATTTTTTTCAAATTGTCACAGTTTTTTTTTTAAACTCTGTTTAAGTGGATTCACTTATACATACATGTTCCAACTTGTTGCATATTGGGTTCTAAAGTTTATTTCTAGTTAGGGTGTTATCCAAGGAATCTAGAAAGATTATTAGATATGTAGCTTCAATCACTAAATACATTGTTAGAATTAGATATTCTTGTTGGCATGGTAAGGAAAGAACAGTTTTCAGTGTTAGATGTAATGAGTAGTTATTGACACATATCTATTTATAAGGAAGATAAGAAGATGGAGTTCCTTCCTGAGTTAAAAGTTTTTATTTTATTATTTTTTTCTAGATGGAATTTTTTCTAGTTAAGCATCTCCATAAACCTTGCCCCTTTTCAGGGAAGTGGATGGAAAAGTAGTTAGTAATAAAGACAGCTGGAAGATATAAGCATTTCTTGAAGGAAATTAGAAGGGCATGAGAAATGACTCCTTAAAATTTAAGAAGATAGTACTGGGACCCCTTCTTGACTGTTGATTTTGATGGAATCCTAGACATATAACCTCTGGAATAACTGATTAAGCAGGAGTTGGTAGGTGTTTAACTGAGCACATTCTGAGTCTTCAGGACCAGCTAGATGATGCATCTGAATTTAATTAAGTCTAACAAACATCGATACCAGTTTGGAAGGACTTTGGGGCAGAATGGTATGGGGAGAGGGAGGGAAAAGGACGAACAGTAGTCAGTCACAATTTGACAGCCTGCTGTGATATCCAATTCATTAAACTAGTGCTAAAATGGGCTATCCTGGGCATTTTTAAGAACTCTTTGTGGAGAGAATACTATTTTAAGCATGGAACAAGGTGATTGCCTTACTTATGTTTCCTTGTCAATGTCAAATTGGACCTAACACTGGATGGCAAATCTTGGTGACTATAATTGGTATTTATTGCTTCTCAGCCATGAACACAGGGAATATGCAGCCAGTGAACCCACTCTCAGTCAATGGATAACTTTCTAGTAAGTCACTGAGAGTTGTCTGGAAAGGCTAAGAGAATAAAATCCTGCAATTACCCTAAAAAATGACAGTAGCCCTGGCTTAAGCAACCAAATCCCTTCACTGATGTTATTTTCTGCAAGTGGTGGACTGACAAAACACATACTTGGTCGATTTTGGAGGTGCCAGTGGTAGTGGATAGGGAGAAGCAAGCCCTTTAGGTAAAAGCATGAACCTTCTGTGGTGTGGGAGAACAGCTCTGCCTTGGGAATAGCAGATATTTTCACATGTTAGTGAGATATATAAAACTGGTGCTCAACCTGGAGAAGTTTGGTGGCCCCTATCCCTAGCAAGAGGACATTTGACAATGCCTATAAACATTATCATTGTCTCAACTTGCATACAGTAGGTAGAGACTAAGGGTACTGTTAACATCCTACAATGCAGAGAAGCCCCTCCTTCCAAACAGGTTCAACAGCGCTAAGTCTTAGAAACTGGTTATAAATATTATGGTGCTCTATAAATTGTCTATAAAGGTAGTTGGTAATCATGAAAGACCCTATACCCTAGATGGCATCTATAACAGTTATCCTGTTGTAATCCCAACATATATACCCCAAATTAATTAATTAATTATTATTATTTTTTTTTTGTGGGACCGGGGATTGAACACAAGGGCATTCTACCTCCGCGCTACGCCCCCGGCCCTATTTTTTGTACTTTATTTTGAAACCGGTCTCACGAAGTTGCGGAGGGCCTCACTAAGTAGAGAGAGAGAGAGAGAGAGAGAGACAGGGAGAGAGAGAGAGAGAGAGAGAGAGCTGAAGCTGGCCGCGAACCCGGATCCTCCGGTCTCCACCTCCCAAAGTACTGGGATTACAAGCGTGCGCCACCACGCCCGGCAATTAATTAATTTTTAAAAAGTATGGTTATGGAACAAACTCATTCTAGAGATCTTTGGAATATTTTTCATTTGCTCCAAATGAGAAGACTATTTCTGTCTATCGGTGTAGGCAGCAGCAGAAAGCATTACCTCACAGAATAGCATACACAGATGTAATGAAGACTATAGAAAGCTGAGAAAATTTGTTTTTGAACTGTACAGTGAATATCGGTGCAACCTCCTTGTGGTTATGGATCATTTGACTCATTATTACCAGCATATCTCTGTGTTAAATATTTGACAAAATAATGAATAATTCTGTTCTCTATGGTGGGCCCAAATTATAGTTATTTTAAATAATCCATGAAGCAGATACTTAGGACAACCGAAAGCGAACAACCGGTGGATCAACTATTGTTTGGACGAAGTGAATGTTGTCTCTTGGAGCCAAGGATAGAAAGTGTAGGCAACTAGTTGTGACTCTGTTTACATCATTGAAGGCAGTGTCAAAGGCAGGTCTCTTGTTTAATGACAACACTAAAGAAAAAAAAAACATTCATAACATTTAGACCCAAACTTCTCATGGAAACTTTACGAGCTTCATATGTTCCATTTGCTTTAATAATATGATACGAATCTTTCCTTATTTTTTTGCCATACTGGGGGTTGAGCTTGGGGTGGGGGAGCTATAGCACTGAGCTAGATCCCAGCCCTTTTTAAAAAAAAATGTTTTAATACTTTTATTGGTGCATTATAGTCTCACATCATAATGTAGTTCATAATGATATTGACATACATGTACACAGAACTTGATTACTTTTCCCCAGTTCTCTGCCTACTCCCCCTTCCCCGTACAAAATATTGAGATTGGCATTGGTTTACTCACATATGTACATAATATCAGTGGAAATGTTTCCTTCATTTGTTTCTTCCCTTTCCGCCTCCCAAAAACCACCTCCCTTGCTCCACTGGAGTTTCTCCTCCATCATCTAAAGTCTCTCTTGTATCTCAATTACTCCTTAACTTCCACATATGAGAGAAAAAATATGACCTTTCACTTTCTGTGACTGGCTAATGTCAATATGATGTTCCCCAGGTCTATCCATTTTCCTGAAAATGACATAATTTTGTTCTTCTTTATTACTGAGTAAAATTCCATTGTGTGTATATCCCATAATTTTGTGATCCATTCATGTGTTGATGGACACCTGGGTTGGTTCCATAATTTGGCTATTGTGAATTGTGTTGCTATAAACATGGATACACATGTATTACTATAATAACCTGATTTCACTTACCTGGCAGGGAAGATACCATGATCCCAGCCCTTTTTAATTTTGAAACAGGGTCTTATTAATTTGCTGCACGCTGGCCTTTGAACCTGTGATCTTCCCTCTCAGCCTCCCAAGTACTGGGATTATAGGTCTGGACCACCACATCTGGATTAATAACAATCTTTCTGAAAAAGATATGCACCAATTTTCTAGGAGCTCACTAAGGGCCAGAGCTAAATCTTATAATTAGATATTTTTACCCTTTTCTTAAGGGGAAAGATCATTTTATATATATGGTGTTGGATAAGGACAAATATCCTTCAATGTTTTGAGCCAAGGGTTTCCTAGACCATGTAACTAGAATCCAAAAGCCCATATTTTGGATTTAGTTGTTGTGATGAATGTTTTTCTGTGTTTAATTTGGTTATTTAAATACTTCAGAGCAATAGAAAGGTTTTATAGTATGTCTAATGGTAGGCACTGCCAGTTACATGGAATAAGAAGGGCATTGAATATTCCACATATTCTGCATGGGACTGAAGATATTTATTGGAACATTTATAAGTAGGGTTAGTAACATTCCATAAAGAACAAATGCAAGCCGGGCGTGGTGGCGCATGCTTGTAATCCCAGTACCTGGGAGGCTGAGACTGGAGGATCCGGGTTCGTGGTCAGCCTCAGCTACTTAGTGAGGCCCTCCGCAACTTAGTGAGACCCTGTTTCAAAATAAAGAATAAAAAATAGAGCTGGCGGTGTAGCTCAGAGGTAGAATGCCCCTGGGTTCAATCCCCAGTACTGAAAAAAAAAAAAAGAACAAATGCCTTTACAATGCTTTCCTAGACTATGTGTATAAAGCCTCTACAAATACTGTCAACTGGTTTCTCTGCCCATATTTTTATATTTAGTTAAAACATCTGAATGAAGATACTCCTCTGTTTAGACTCAGGATAAAGGAGTGAATAGGAGTGGAGTGTGGCTCCATATGGAACTAAACTAAAGGAGGACACTAAGGAACTTACTGATTGCTAGATACTGTAGGTCTGAGAAACAATATTAATGCCCTCTGGTGTGGTTCCTGGAGCTGTAGACTTGTGGAGACCTTCACAGTATTTTATGTTAGCAGACTACCAAGAGGATTGCATATTTGAAAACTGATAAGCAAAATCCTGCCATTAGAAAAGAATGTGATAAGAATCTTCTACCTTCTCAGTCCTTCTCAGTTGATAGCAAATTTATAGTGCCCCATTATGGGTCAAAGGGGAGCTTTGCTCTAAATCCTAGTGAGTAGAGTGGCAGTGAAGGCAAGGGAGAGAAAGGGACTTGTGGACCAGCTGTGAAGTGGTGACAACCTAACTTATACAATGTAAAATCTGCTTTCCCATTACCCATTAAGAAGCAGGTGAACAGAACTCAGCAGGGAAGTTGAGCCAATCCTAATACCACTGCCTCTCCCCAGGGGAGGGACCTTATATGAATTGCAGGGTAAAATCTGGGCTTAAATAAAGGTACAAGTCTTAGAGTGGTTGCAGTGGGATAAGGGTAAGGGACTTAATGTGAAATATGTGTAGGAAATAAATTTAATGTTTGGTCATAAATTTGTTTGGAGACTTGAAGGTTTGGGGGGTATTCAGAGATAAGACTTAGCTCCTATCTGCCTTACAATAAGACACAAACCAAGGAGGTGAATACAGTTTGGAGTTAGAAAGGATTAGTTCAGTCTTGTTATATTGAATTTGATGGTCTTGAAGTACTAAATACCCAAGGAGAGATGCCTGGAGGATAGCAGAAAATGCACAACTGATTGTTGGGGAAAAATCTGGGCTCTAGGTATACTAGCGATAGTGATAGAAGTCTTGGGGGTGGATGATTTCCTAGAGAGGATGCAAGAAAGAGAGTGCATGTAAATCAGAAGGCCTGAGAAACACTAACCTTTTAAGCTGGGGCAGAAGAGAGGAACCTGAAAATGAACCTAAGAAGGTCAGAAAGGAAAGAATGAAGGGAAGACTCCAGTGCCATGAATTTGTAGGGAAAAAAATAGTTCAATAAACCAGGAGTAGCTCACTGTCTTCAAATGCTACCTAAAGGTCAAGGAAGGTCATGATTAGGTGTCCATATGATCTGGCAAAATTAATGCTAACTTTCATGAGAAAGAATTAGTAGATTACTGAAGGTAGGAACCAGATTACTCGATTTAAAGTGAATAGAGGGAACAGTGTGCATACATGACTCTCAGTAGACTTTTAAGGGCAGGAGAATATAGGAAGTCAATGGAAAGGAAAGTGAGGCCAAGACAAAATGATGAAGTCTGAGAGATAACTCAATAGACTAAATGTTTACGGAAAAGAACCAGTACAGAGGCTGTATTGAAGACACAAAAGAGAATGAAATATTTAGTATGAAGTTGGAGAAAGGATAGAAATAGAGTAGATGAAGTTGTCATATTTAACAAAAAGTAAAACAAAACAAAACAACATAATACCTAGATAAAGTTGAATTTAAAATAATGAAAATTTTTGTATAAGCATATTCCAAATATTTTCAGGGATTTATAAATATTTGTATGTACTATGATAAATTCAAATTCAATGGAGATTCCTGTATTTTATCTAGCAACCCTAGGAGATCTCAATTATAGGTAAAACAATTATATGACATTTTCCCTTGTGACATGATATGGTTTAAATGTAGGTATCAAAGCAGGAAGTTATTAATGCCATCACCCCTATTAACATATCTATCTACATATACATATATACCATACACAAAACATACCATATATAATAATATATATGTATATAATTTTTTACAAAAGAAGTAAGAGGCCATTGTTTAAGAGAGAGGCATAGATTTTGGGAAGTGTAAATGGTTTGAAATAGCTTTTGTAGGGAGTAGAGGAAGGAGTTGATTGGGAAAATACAGAATTATTTCCAGGCACATTGAGGGCTTCATTGACATAAGAGACCTTGAATTGATAAAGGCACCAATCCATGTAGGTTCATGCCACTAATCTCCCCAGGAAGTTCAATTGGCAAATGAAGTTGCCAATGCTGAGAAGAGGATGATGAAAGTGCTGGACCTTGTAATCCAAGCTAGGCAGAGTGGAAGCAGGAGGTTGAGAAGTCAAAGAAAGGATATGGTGTGAAAATTAAACAATAAATAAGAATAACTGAGCTGAAAAGAGGCTGCGTTAGTCAGCTTAGCATTACTATAATAAAATACCCCAAAAAGACTACTCACAAAGGAAAGGATGTTTAGCTCACATTTTAGAGTTTCAAAGTCCAAGTGGTATAGCACAAGCTTGGCACCGGCCACCCCTTGACAGCATCACATCATGGTGCCTGACAAGTGGCAGTGGTGGGAGCACCTGTGTGAAGCAAGAAAATGATTATATCTTGAACCAGGCAGGGACAGAAAGAAAGAGAGAGAGAATATAAAAGAAACAGAGAGGCTGAGGCCTCACAATCCCTTTTGAGGGTATACTCCCAATGACCTAAGGACCTCTTAAATGACCTAGGCCCCACCTCTCAAATGTCCGCCACCTCTCCCAATACTGCCAACCTAGAGTCCAAACCTTTACATATGGACCTTTAACTGACACTCAACATCAAAACCACAGCAGAAGTTTGAATATGAGAGTTTAATGTTTGAATTTAATATCCCCAAGATAAACATATTCTTGGTGATGATTTTAGTTTGGAGCCATGACAATAGAAACTGAAGAGGAGGGGAGTTGAAACTTACTGGAAATGAAAAGGTAAAAACTTAAAAGGTATTAGAGAATAAGAAATAAAGAGTAAGTAATAAGTGCCTCCAAGCTCTAAGGGAAGGGATTAATAGTGTATTTATTAGGGCACTACTATTTGTAACAGAAAAATATTCATAAATAGTGCTTTAAAATTTGTTTTTTATAGTTATGTAACAATTCCAGTTTTTTTCTTTCTTTTTTCTTTTTTTTCTCTCCTGATCTCCTGAGTGTTTCTCTTCCAAGAAGCAATTTAGTGATCCTGTTTTCCTGTTTTTTTTTAAATTTGTTTCTAGCTGTTTACTACCATTTTACCAGGTGATTTCTATGGCTTTGCTAGGGTAGCCAGCAAGAAAAGGAGCGATCTCTTAGAAGATTGTACCTACGAAGATTTTATGAGCCAGGACTGGAAGCACTACTCACACTTTTTCTTACATCGCATTGGTCAAAACAGTCACATGGTCACACCTAAATGCAAAGGCTCTTAGGTCATGTCTTGTAACTGTGTGGCCAAGAGGAAAAGAAAATAGGGTTTAATGAACAAGTATTCATCCTTTGCCACAGACAGCTTTCATTTTTTAATGATACAGGGCTTCTACTGTTTTTAAGGAGAGATAATTTTTGCTTAAGGCACAGTGTTAAATAACATTTCCTACAAAATCATAATTCTGAATACAAAGGTCAGGGAGGGAGAAGAACGCTGTAAAACAAGGTTAGAAGAGAAGAAACACAAACTACTATTGAACAAGAGATATGGGATGGCATAGATACCTGTAGATATTAGCAAGGTGAGCAGACTAAATGGAATATGAAGTCACATTTGCTAACAAGGCTTTCAAAGGCTCAATCGATGTCCCGTTGGACTCAGGCATTGTTTCGGGAGCCAGAACACATAGGGGGTTTGGTCAGCAGCCTGGTCTTCTAACCCTCAAGGTACTTTGGCATTGGATCCAAGTTTAAAAGCCTGGGATCTATGTTTCTGAAATTCTTTTCAAGAGCATTACCACATAATACATTATTTCTAATTTTATGGTAATGCATTCTGTTGTACTCTACTACATAAATGCAATTTTATGTGATAGGTTACTATGCAGTTATTTCTCAATGTATATATCTTTTAGAATCCTCAGATTATGTACGTATATCATTTATAGTTGATTAAATGTGATATTTGTGGCCATTTTTGTAAAAATGGGCATGAGGTCCTCTCAGGGTTAGAAATGTAACTTCCTATTATAATTTTATTCCAATGGGAAAATAAGGTGTGAGTACCACTATTTCAAATTAAAATCCCTTTTCCAGGAATTTAATCTGTAATAAATGTGAAGACTATCTATAGAGAGTAATATGTTAATAAAATACTATTATAAAGAAGGCAAAAATTTAACTCAATATGAGACAAATTGTTATTAGTACTTGTGTTAGAAAATCTTAGTTGAATAAGAGAATTTCCCAAATTTTTAAAGGGGAAATTTCATCAAAGATTCATCTACTGTATGCAGTATATTTTAAAACTAAATTGTACCATAATTTTTTTAAAAAATTAAAAAATACATATAATGTTTTTAACCCATTTTCTTTCTCATTAGTCATTGAGCTATTACTATGTATATGGTGCTATTAACATATGAGGCTATTTGAGCTTTTTATAATTTAGTTATGGAGAATCAAGAATTAGGGAACAATAGCAAACCATTAATCAAGAAAATATAGAAAACAAATAAATAGTATTCATAGGTACCCATCTCCTTAATTTTGGATGAATAATTAAGGATTTATTTCCCCAAACATTTATTTCAACTTCTTCATTAATTTATTCTTTCCAATCTCTTTTTAAACTTATATGTTGTAATTTTAACAACTATGGTATAGTTGAGTTTAGCAGATTTCTAGCTGGACTTAGATTTTTCCTTTTTGTAGTAGTTGATTTCATGATCTATATATTACCTTCTCCATATATATATATATATATATATATAAAATGATTCCATAAGTATTTATTTAAAGAATAGAACCAAGAAAAAGGAAAGAATCATGCCTTTATCTCCAGTAAAACCTATACTTCAATCAACCCCATATATATTTTTTTATTTTATTTGTTTATTTATTTTTTTTTGTGGTACCGGGGATTGAACGCAGGGGCGTTCTACCTCCGCGCTATGCCCCCGGCCCTATTTTTTATACTTTATTTTGAAACCGGGTCTCACGAAGTTGCGGAGGGCCTCACTAAGGAGAGAGAGAGAGAGCTGAGGCTGGCCGTGAACCCGGATCCTCCGGTCTCCGCCTCCCAAAGTACTGGGATTACAAGTGTGAGCCACCACGCCCGGCTATATTTTTAAATATCATATTAAAAGAACTAATAGAGTAGAAGCTGTGGAGAAAAAGAGGGATTATATTCAGTGAAAAGGTAGTTAAATATTGAATTACTCATTCCTTAGAAGAATAGAATGAAAGCTATTCTTGCAAGACACACATAGGAAGAAAAGATCAATCTTAAAAAAATAGTACAAGCTGGAACTGCTCTTTTGTCTGCCTCTGTTTAATTGTCTTAAAACCAGTGCAAATCAGAATAATTAGAAGAGGCTAAGAAGCTAAAGTCCTTCGTAGTTGGCTTGCATTATACACAATATTGTCAGAGAACCATGTAAACAGCTGAGGAAGCATATCCTCTGTGTTGGAAGGCCACAGGAATGGGAACTGTCTGGGAACAATAAATCACTGAGCAGAGCTAAGGCAGTAAGAGAACAGAGGAGTGGAGCGCAGAGCAGAGTGTCATTTGCACTGAGACACCAATACAGAGAGAGAAAGATTTCAAAGAATAGACAATCATAAATATAATAATCAAATGTAAATCTAAGACATCATATAGAAACGTTGGTGTGTTTATGAAAGAACAGGCTTTGATTTCTTACAGATTTTAAGATGTAATTTCTACTTCCATAGGCATATTTATTGCAAATGATAGAATTTTGTTTTTAAATATTTTAAACAGGGCCTTCAAAAATTTTTCCTACAAGTGCTTTTAGTATAAATGAGAAAGAATGAAAAAATCTCCTAGGAGAAAAAATAAAATCCTAAGCACCTCACTATTATGAATTTCTTTGAAAGCTTGTGAGTCATTTTTAAAGTTGATGTGAATCATTTAGGAAACTTCAGTTTCTTCTATTTAGTGCATAAAATTGCCAAATGGTAGCTTGTAGCATACTTTTTTTTTTTTTCGGTACCGGGGATTGAACGCAGGGGCGTTCTACCTCCGCGCTACACCCCCGGCCCTATTTTTTATACTTTTTTTTGAAACCGGGTCTCACGAAGTTGTGGAGGGCCTCACTAAGGAGAGAGAGAGAGAGAGAGAGAGAGAGAGAGAGAGAGAGAGAGCTGAGGCTGGCCGTGAACCCGGATCCTCCAGTCTCCGCTTCCCAAAGTACTGGGATTACAAGCGTGCGCCACCATGCCCGGCTGTAGCATACTTTTGGGGATCAGCACCAGACAAAATCAAAGAACATGGATTTTATTCTTTTTTTTTTGAGGTACTGGGGATTGAACCCAGGGGCATTCTACCCCCAGCCCTATTTTTTATTCTTTATTTTGAAACAGGGTCTCAGTAAGTTGCAGAGGGCCTCACTAAGTAGCTGAGGCTAACCGCGAACCCAGATCCTCCAATCTCAGTCTCCCAAGTACTGGGATTACAAGCATGCTCCACCATGCCCAACTGAGTTTTATTCTTGATTATGCTATTAACAAAAGATTTGCCTTAATAAACACACTTCATTTTCTCCTAAAATAGGTTTTTATCAACAAAATGGGATAATAATCCATCTCCCCTCATAAAGTCTATACTATCAACGAAAGAGTTGGAACAAACATCAGAGATGAGTATTACTTGTGTCAGAATTGTAGGTCATACTACTGTTTAAAGTGTTACATTTACTCCATAGGTATATACTATTGAATATTGTAAAAAGTAAGCTAGTATATAGTTTTAATCTTGACAAGCTTGTCAAAGTTACTAAAATTTACTAGATCAAATATTTACACTGCATAATAGTGATTGTGTTTGAAACCAGATGTTCTTAATGTGAATAATAATGTAACCACCATGAGACGTGTGACTTCAGGAAAAGACTTAATTCTCTAAACCTTGATTTCTTCATTGGTAAAATAGAATCATAAACAGTTTATGTCAGGCTCCTTCATTATATCCAACACTTGGTAAATGTTCTATATGAGCATTTCTATTATAATTGAGCAGTTTTAGATCACAGTAAAGGTGTGCAATGAAACTCGTTTACTTCTGGCTGAAATTTTATGTATTTATTTTTTATTGTAGTTAAAATAATATGTAAAATTTACCATCTTAATATTTTAATTGTACAGTGGTGTTATCTATGTGCACATGGTTGAGCAACAGATCTTTGAATTTTTTCATCTTAAAGAACTAAAACTTTATATCTATTGAATGAGTCCCATTCCACTCTTTCCCTGGTCCCTGGCAGCAATCATTTTACTTTCTGTTTTTAGATACCTCATATAAGTGGATCATGTAATTGTTTTTGTGATTGGCTAATTTCATTTAGCATAATGTTCTCAAGGTTCATTCATGTGATACCATATGACAAGATTTCCTTCTATTTTAAAGTTGAATAATATTCAATTCTATGTATATACTATATTTTCTTTATTAATTCACTCATTAATGGAGATTGGAGTTGCTTCTCCCATTTTATCTGTTATAAATAATGCTGTGATGAACATAGGTGTGCAAATCTCTTTTCAAGATCCTGTTTCTATTTCCTTTGGATATATACTCATAAGTGAGGTTGCTGGATCATATAGTAGTTCTATTTTTAATTTTGAGGACTCCTATATTATTTTCATAGTGGCTGTGCTATTTTATAATCCTACCAATAGTATGCAAAGATTCCAAATTCCTCACTAGTACTTGTTATAGTCTTTCTTTTTTTAATATTGGTGGCCATTCTAATGGGTGTCAGGTGATATCTCACTGTAGGTGGATCTCTTGATGATTAGTGATGTTGAGCATCTTTCCACATGCCTGTTGGCCAATTGTATAAATTCTTTGGAGAAATAGCTATTCAAGTCCTTTGTCCATTTTAGTCAATTCCTTCCTTCCTTCCTTCCTTCCTTCCTTCCTTCCTTCCTTCCTTCCTTCCTTCCTTGTTATGGGTTCTTCATGAAGTCTGGATATTATTCCCTTGGCAGATACATGATTTGCAAATCTTCTCTCCCATTTCCTAGATGCTGTCTTCATTCTGTTGATGACTTTCTTTGCTGACAAAATTTTACATGTGATGTGACACAATTTGGTTATTTTACTTTTATTGCCTGTGCTTTTGATATCCTATTCAAGACATTATTATCAAATCCAGTGTCATTGTGATGGTTAATCTGCATTGTCTACTTAATTGGGGGTGGTATGGACATTTTAATAATACTTAATCTTTTAAGCCATGGACTCTCAATTTTATTTATACTTACTTCAGGATCTACATTACAAATAGCTCTTTTTCATCAAATTCGTTTTTCAATAAGATTTTAAGTGAAATTGTCTCTTCCCTTCTTTATTTTAAAATAAATTTTCTTCGGCTTTCCTCCAGCTCCCTCCTTATCTCCCCCCTCCCCATATAGAGAGTACTAAGATACTGAGATTGACATTGGTATTCATGCGTAGGTACATAATGTCGATGGAAGTGATTCCGTCATTGATCCTCCCTATCACTATTAACTGCATTATGATGTGAGACTGTAATGCACCAATAAAAGTAAAAATGAAAAAATAAATAAATAGTTAAGAGAATAAAGTGTACATTTTAAAAGAGGGGAAAGTGCTGTATGCATGTATGTCACTGTCAACATGATTTACATTATGATGTGAGACTATAAAGCACCAATAAAAACATATGTAAAAAGATGCTTTAGTGTTTGTACATAAATCTAACTATTGAGATGACTGATATGCTAGAAAATCATAAGTTTTAAGTAAATAATAATAATAATGAAACCCATGGAGATATGACTCAGGAGGTGTTTAAAAACTTAAGCCAAGCTGCCTCCATGCTTGAAGGTCATTGGATAAGAGCACAAGTTTCAGAAAGGAGAAAGAAAGACAGTGCACTAAATTTGAAGTGGCGTTGTGTGCATATATGGATGCATCACTATGAATCTCACCATGATGCACAATTGCAATGCACCAATTAAAGGATAATAAAATTTAAAAAAATAAATAAATACTATCATGTATTTTGGACCCCAGAACTAATCCTTTTATAAGCAATTCATGATTACTTTCTAAGGGAGGCTATGGTAAAAAAAATAAAGTATTTCCCACTAGTGCATATTGAATTGTTTTTGACCCAACCAAGCTCTTTATGGCCCAAATTTTAATCTTTATGTATTCTGATCCTATGATAACAGGAAGTGATGAACTTCCTATTAGGAAAAGGTGTGATTTGGCAATCTTCTCTTTTCTAAAATTCACTAATACAGAATCTAGGTAGACAACAGGGTCATTGGCCAAAAATATCTTTTAGTGCAAGTAAAATGTACTGAACACACTTACCTACATACTGCTATGGATTTTTCTATTTCTTTAATTATCTTTCTTTCTCACTTAGATTATTGGCAGAATATTTTCTGTGGAAGAGACCTGGGAGAGGTATAATCTAGTGTATAAATGAAGGAATTAAAATCTAATGTATCTGGCAAGATATGGAGAAAATATATCTAAGCATAACATCTAAGACAAGTTGTATTCTACAATAAGAATAAAAACTATATATATATATATAGTTTATTATATATATTATTATTATAGAATATATATTATATTCTATAATAAAATAAAAACCTGTGTTAGGTAGAGTGTTCGGGAGAGAGCTATCTGAGGAAGTGAGATTTAGGTTAAAACCTGGGAAATGTATGAGTAAGCCACATAAATAGTGTGATAACCCCAGAGTGCACTCATTTTTTCCTATGATTGACTTATCACACAATTTCCTTTTCTAGAACCATACCAAACTGCAAATGTTGTAAGGGCACCAACAGTGAGACATAGCTGTCTGTGATGAACATTGGGAGAATGAATGAGTAGATACCTAGCATAGGGGATAGTATCTTACTGCAGATCACTAGTTTGAGGAAATAGCAGAATTCAAAATTTGAAGTATGATTTCTACTGAATGCATATGATTTCTATGCCATCGAATTATTGAATAAGCAAGCCAAACCATCAGAAGTCCCAGGCCATTTGTATTAAGCTACACTTTTCCTGATCCATTGTCCAGAGAGCAAATATGTCCTGGAGCTTATTTTTGTCTGTGTCTATTGCTGGTTCTGGATTGGAGACCTCTGTCACACCCTGTTGCAGATTTATGGAAGGCAATAAGAAACCAGGGATCAACGTATCTTGTCATTCTTCCAGTTCTGAGGTTTTCCACCAATTCTCCTACTTCTTTCTACTTTTTAGATCCTTTCAATGTTTGTTGTGTTATATACAGAGTTTTATGGCTGTAAGAGGAATAAATTAGGTTACTTCAAATTGTCTGGAACCTCAAGTTTTGCTTATTTATTATTTTAGTCTTAGAGAAATATATGTGCCAGAGAGTAGAATTCAAAATAGACATAAAATATTTATGTTTATCACATTATTTTACTATGAAATATCTTCAGCAGTCAGGCGAATTTAAGTTATTTTATGCTAAATGATACCACTTACTAAAAGTTATTGTCATTAGTTTTCTGATACTCTAAAAAGTGCCCAAATTTCTGCAGGTAATAAACTCATCCTCCAGCTTTATGCCTTAGTATATAAGATAGTGAAATAATTTATATTTATATCCATTACAACTTTGAGGAAGAGCTTGTTTCAAGGTTTTACTAAACATATTCAAATGTTCAATCTTCATTTTATTTTTGATATATTTTCTGTAAGTTTTTGCAAAAACTAATTTCTATCAGTCCTTTTAAGCTTTCTTTTTAGGAAAAGAGATATGTGGGAAGTAAAGGGTGGTAAAAGTGTTTTTATATCAGGACTTTTTTTTCTTAAGTTCTTTCCATTGGAGATATTGAAATTTAATGATGTAAATTTATATCTGCATTTTATTTTGAAATAAAAATAAACGATCACCAAGGACATGAAGCTTTTGAACATGCTTTTTTAGATAAGGATGTGAAGAAACTTTGAGGCTAGTTTATTCGTAAATAAACTAGAATTATAATTCATATCCTTCATCTAATCCCATGAATACTTTGTTACTGTAGTAAAGGATTGAAAACACTTATAATTCATGTGATAAAAATAGTTGAAATGCTAAATGTGTGAGAGATTCACATATACATAAATATGAAGAGCATATTAAAAGTCAGTGAGTAGGTCATGATAACATCACATAAAATCAAGGAGTGGAGTCAGGGACTAAATTATTAAAAGAAAGGCATGGTGGTAAGAAAATTCATCAGATTACTAAGATTTGAAAACCTAATTGAGAGCTGAAAATGTAATACTTAAATGAATTACAAACTATACTGAAAGGAGCAAGTATCTCTTTGCTAATGCCCAGAGAAATACCAAATGAACCCCTTGACCCCTACATTTACATGATTTGTATTAGCACATTTGCAGTGTCCAGAATATTAATGTACTAGGAATCAGCACAATATTTTAAAGTATAGATAAGATATTCATTTTAAATATGAAAATATTTTTACTTCATTTTGGTAAATAGTTATCCTGAATTTTTCTAAGGGAATTCTTTTTTCAAAATTCTATCCAATGTTGTTCAGACTATGTAGTATATTTTTTGGCCCAGAATAATATTCTTTCACTTTCTTTCTTTTTAGTTTTTGAAATATTTCTCTCTTCACAAAATCCATGAATACCATTCAGAATTTTTATTTTTTAATGTTCTTGCAATATCTGCTTTCAGACACTTAAAATCTTTCCTCAAAACATTACATTTTCTCCATATGTACTGACCAAACCTGAAATTTCTCAGAATCCAAACTATTACAATCTAGACATGACTATGTTGTATATTTAAATATAAAAATATTATTTACTATCATGGTATTCATTTTTAGGTGTTATTTCTTTATTCTTCATGTCAAAGAAGGTTTTTAGTGATTTATGAAATTGATTTACTGAGTTTTGCTTGGCATTTAAGAAATGAAATAACACAGACAAGTGTAGAGCAAAATGTTCATCACACATAGTAAGGGGAATATAATTTCATAAAAATAATTTCATTTACAAGTAGAATGAGTTGTAATTTAACCATATTATTTACTGTGGGTCATAGTTTTAAAAAATATTTTTCAAAAAGACCAATGCTGGATATGTTTAGCAAATATTCATTAAGTGCTCAATATTTGCCATATACTCTACTGTGTGCTTACCATGCATTCCTCTTATTATTTCTGAAAAGAACTCCATGAACTAGGAATTGTTATTATTATTATTATTATTATTATTATTATTGTTGTTGTTATCATTTAGAGGATTTGCAAATGGAAGCTTAGTTAACTTAAGATGATGGTTACAAAACTAATAAATGGCAGAAGCAAGTTTTAACTCACAATGAGACTCCAAGTTTGATATTTCATCTTAATTTGCACTCTGTGTAACTTTCAATTCATAACTAGGTAAATGTGCACACTTATGCCCACACACTTACCCTGTTGCATAGGTCACTTTTCAAATGAATGAAGACACTAAAAGTCCTGGGACATGAGAATCCATGCTTTTGGTAGAAAGAAAGAGGCTAATCTTAGCTTCATTTGTTTACAATGCATCAAATTGTGAAGTAAACAAGATGTCAACAAAATTGAAAATATCCAGCATTAAATATTAGTAGTGGTTAATTGTTAATTTTTTTCATTCACAAAAATAATATTTAATACTTTATATGTGCACAATACTGTTCTAGTTATTCTGACACAGGGAAATAGAGAAAATACATTACTCATGATTTGTGAGAAGAATTTTTATATCGAAACAGTTAGAAAGATAGTAAATACAAATATATACTTGAAAGAATTAGTACTACTATTTTCTTTATGTGCATTTTATTTCATAAATGTGATCATTTTCAGTAGGAAATAGGTATAGTAGGCCCACTGAATAAAATAATTTGATAAATGAACATATGGCATAAGTAGTGAGAAAGACATATAACATGGATATATTGAAAATAAAATACAGAAATCACCTTAGAACTGTGATAATTATACACTACTCTTTGTGAATGATAAAACTGTCTCTTCTATTACAAGGTGGTGTCTTTCAATAAGTAACAAAGTTTCTCAGTTTTAAATTTCACATATGGAAACTAGAAAAGTTACTCAAAGTAGATCACTCAAGTTTCTTTCTTACCCCAAATTCTTCAAGACATTGTCCATTGTGAGAGGAATGAATAAAAAGATTCAAGAAGCAAGGATAAATGGTAACTTATGGAGACATGAATTTCTTCTCGCTCTGTAATTCTATAGCAGACATTTCTTGAAGTGCTGTCCCCGACAGCTCCTTTTGGCTCCTACTTCCTGCCCCACACATTAATTCACCTTGACTTTCTGGCTTTGCTGTCCCTCATCTCAGGGATGATTTGTGTTTGCTGTACAAAGCATGCAGTCCACTTAAATTTTCTTTTCTAGACTTGGTTCTCTGGAAGACTGGGTTTTGTGAGATGATTTTATAGAAAGAAGGAGGTCCTGGCAGAAGTAAATGAAGAAAGGCTTAATGGTTTGTGATGATACATAAGGATGAGAGTGTGGGGCCTCTGAGGGTGAGGTGGTCCAGACCACTTAAGAAGGTTTCCAGTTAAAGTTTTCCAGCTTAGGAAATATCCCACCTGTTCAAGTCTTGGGCTACCTACCACTCAAAGTGCAGCTCACACAAAGGAACAGGGAAGCATGGACAGCTGTTTGCCTACAAGCAAATGATGATGTACCAAAAATGAGCCCTTATCTATTATAGGAATGCTTTAATCTTGGTTATAAAACATTGCTCGGTGGTGTAGAAACAGTGACTTATTGATTAACATATTGCTGTGGCCTGTGAGGCCGTTTGCTCTCTCAGAACCAGGAATTAAATTTTAGTAATGATGGCCCAATGTTGTAAATCTTTACAACAGATTTGAGGGCATGCTAATCACTTAAGAACCATTTGTCAGATAGATACTGTAAAGAAATGTGTGCCAATATTGAAATTAAAGACCTGCTAACATAGATGCTGGAACACATGACTTTTGATTCAGAGTATGTGGAAGAAATCTATTTGGAATGGATGTGAGTACTCATATAATAATTATTCTGGGCTGCTCTTACGAACTACATCTAACTGAAAATCTAAATATCTTCAAATTTACTGAAGTCAATGAAAGAAGGGATGAAGGAGCATTGTTGGTTGTCTTATGCAAGAGAAACCAGGAAAACACCCACTTAATTCTTTGGTACAGCCTGGGTCTTGTCAAGGGCTGGGAAAAGTTCATTACAACTGTGAAAGCTCAGCTAACACTGTTGGCTTTGGGAAGCCCAGGATAATATCCACTCAGTCTTTGTCAATGCCTGTTCTTCCAAGCTCCACACATCTCTAGCACTCACACAAACATGAAGTAACAGCCCTTCTTCCCAGTATATTTATTAGTTGCAGAGCATTTTTTTCCTTAGCCTGTGAATGTCCTGGCTCCTGCATAGCTTCTGAACATTACTGCAGTGGTGACTGTGTGAAGGCTTTCTGGCTCTTGCCCACCACATTTCAGGGAGTCTTCTTAGCCCTTTGGGGAGCAAAACTACCTGTGCCTTCAAATCCAGACTCAAGTCGTTTGCTTCATATGTGCATATTGTTCTCAGAAAGAGAACAACATCAATGTCTGAGATACCTGCACACAAGGTTAGACCTTAGCTGTCCTTGCTTCATGCTTTTTAGGGAGCCCCACTCCCATTTCTGTCAATTGTGCTCTGGCAGGGATTCTAGGTCACCTCTTCCGACAAGGAAAAGCAGGGCAGGCATGGATGTAACAGTGTTGGAAAAGTGCATGTGAAAAGCTGAGACTGCCTTGTAGTCACCATTTGAATCCCTTGATTTCATTATTATGTAACAAATTACCATAAAAGCAGAGAAGCCTGTGTAGATCATACTCCTCTAGATTCAGAAATTCTTAATTACAGAGAAATATGCTTCCATTCTGAAGGCTGTAATTAATGCTACAATGGCACTCTGCATTGTCAACTTTATCGTGTAGGGAACAGTCCAGAATACAGCAGACTTTCTGGCTGTGTCTTTTGTTTATTAAATACTTCATGCATTGACATTTAGGAATTTCTATTTGCTTGATTTCAGATGGTCATATATTACATAAAAGAAAATTAGAAACGATTATAACTTTTCCCAAGCCAGGGGAAATTCAATACCTAGTGCATTGGATGTTTTTACTGCATGCCATTAAAAAATACATTTCTAAGTTCCAATCGCCTTTCTAACTCTACCACTGGCAATGATGATGGACTGTGATTTTCTATCAGTAATCCTGATTGTAATCCAATTCAGCCAGTTGGCCTTACATTTTTATGCTGTGAAATGAAAATATGGGTGATCCAAACTGCCAGAAGGAGTACTCATATTGTACGGATTGCCTTTCTTCAGGTAGATTTCTTCAAGATTCTTATTAAGAAAAAAGAATTGCAGCAAGACATTATAAAAGTAAAGATAAAGTGAAAAAGATGTAACATCCTGGAAATGTGTGACACACACAGTAGACGGGATTTTTGAGAATGAATTCAAAGAAAATATAGTGATTAATAGTGATGAATCAGGGCATGGCTAATATGTCATTTTTTTAGTCAAACACTATTATATGAGGTGGAAATTGAACTTTTGAAGCTTGTGTTAACATTCTGCTATTCAGCTTTATCAAGACAAAGAACAAAGGGAGCGATATGCAACAGCAAAAGAAATGTAATGTGATAAGACTGTCGTCAGCTAAATATTTCACCTGTCTGCCCTCCACCAAAATGACATTGGTTTTAATGCAATAATTATTTGGGCAAGATATGGCTCTTATTTCAAAAATCCATTTCATATTTAGTCATATAACTTTTGTGGATAGAGACAGCAGTTGGCTTGGCTCTGTCTTAGTAATATATGTTTGAATCCTTTTGTTTGTGGTTTGTAGCAAGAGCTTGTTGTCATTTCTGCACAGTACTGAGACAAGGCAAAGCCTTTCCATTTTTCATTACCAAAGGAAGCACATTGGTATGATGGAACTGGTTTAAGACATCTTGTTTGTGGGAATAAATTAAACTCTACTTAATTTTTTCTGCCTTAACCGATCTTGCAATATTACTCTTTTCACATTGTGAATATGGTTTTGCTATCATTGTTTCATACTGTTTTATTATTTAAGGTGCCTCCGTGAATACCTATTTGTTTGTTCAATATATAATCACTAATACCCTACTATGTGTCAGACACCTTCCTTCATACAAAATCGAATATAAATATGAGAAGAAATCCATTAAATAGCTTCACTAATGTTAAAAAGAAAAGATACTTTATGCTAGTGGTTCAAAGTGAAACCAAGGCAGGCCACTTCTTGAGAAATGTTTCTGCATCTGTACTTGTGAGTACCATTGAGAAATTCAATTTGTTTCTGATAAATAATGATTGAAATCATAGGAAACACCACCCCCAATTTAGCCAATGGTCCTAATAAAATGTTGCTTTGCAAGCTACATCCTCAAACCTCTAAAATAAGTTCTGTAGTGTTTTTATTGAGCTGTCAAAATTGTCTTTCAAAGTTTGGCTTTGACTCACTTGTGGATACCTGCACTCTCGGATTTAACCTGCACGGCAGGGCACAGCTGTCAATCTGTCAGAGCCAAACAGCTCTGAAGTGGACCTCTCCTAGATTTCAAAGATAATTCCTTGCTAGTGGAAGTGCGTGTTAGATATTATGCCATGTAAACATATCATTGCTGAAGGTTAATTATATATGTTCCTTATTTGTTATTTAAAAAGCATAAAGAAATGACAACTTTATCCTCTTATCTGTTCAAAAATACACTAATTGTTTAAATCAGATTAATGATAATGGAAGGGAAATTCCCTTTAAAGCAAGAATTCTTACTTTATTTTGTTTTGATTTGTTTGTGCCAATTGCATCTTCTTCTTGCCTCCTGCATTCATTAAAATTAAGTACTATGGTATTCTTTTAAGGAAGGCAATGATAGGCCTGGTTTTAACAAATAAAGCAAATTTAAACAACCTGAATATGAATAGAATAGGAGCTAGCATTATAAAAAGAAGTGAAGCTGGATGCGTCTTCACTTTAATCTTGGTACTTGGGAAGCTGAGACAGAAGGATCACAGGTTTGAGGCCAACCTCAGCAACATAGGGAGACTCTCAGCAACATAGAGAGAGAGAGAGAGAGAGAGAGAGAGAGAGAGAGAGAGACTCTGTTTCAAAACAAAAAATAAAAAAGGGCTGGGATGTAGCTCAGAGTTAGAATGTCCCTGGGTTCAATCTCTAGTACCACAAAAAGAAAAAAAAAAAGTAACATGTCATGAGATGCCCATGTGGCCAACTTTAAAATATAGTCAGGATCTTACGTTTCTATATTTTTCTTTCCTTAAAAGAATGTTTTATCTTAATTATAAATTAAAATGTCAATATCTAGGTGGTTTTCTTTTGTATATCACCATGCATATTCATCTCACTTTATTATAATTGTTTATTAAGCTATATTATCTTTTCTAATATATTTTATGTTTCCTGAAGATGGTAAGGTTTTCTCTCATGCTACTGCTAAATTCTTTATGCTTAGCATAGTGTCTGGCAAACATTGAGCCTTAAAATAATACCTAGAAAGAGCAAATTTGCACTTTAAAAAGATTACTATTTTCTTATGGATAATGAGGATTACCATGTCAATAATTACTGATACTCTTTCACCAACTTGATATATACATTTTCATTATATAATTTCATATACATAGGAGAATAAATTTAAAAAAATCATTTTACCTTTTTAAGGGAGAAAGTGGAACCTTAAGAAAAATGTGAATATGCCAAAATACCAGAATCTACCAATACACTGAACAAAGTACTGCTCAGTGTGTTTTACAGATATACATTCATTTGGTTATGAATTCCATTAACAAAGAAAATGTATTCCATGTATTAAGTGTCCATGAAATCATGTGTGTTAAATTCAAAATTATTTGAATAGCATAACATTTGAATAAAATAATTTGTTATTAACTTATATAATTATTATAAAACTATAATTGCATGTATTCAGAAATATTTTTCTAGGGAAAACTGACAAAAATATCTTAAGAAATAGATACAGAATGAGACTAGAATAAAAATAAGAGCACTGTACATTTGTATAGCCTTTTTCAGTTTATTAATCTCCACACAGTTTCTCATGTGAACATCACAAAAACTTGGTGACAAAGCAAGAGTCACTCTCATTTTACAGAAACTGAGTCTCAGAAAAAATTAACAGCTCAGTATAGCGCCACCTCCTCATATATAAAAGTTAATAAGTAAAGGAACCAGGGCTCTCAATTATTCTGTTTTTTACTTGCCATCATTTTTCTACCAAGAGGTCTAATGTTTCAAGAGTAGGTATCTGCAGAGGATCAGGCAAATAGGGTAGATCCTCACTTTCTGGCTACAACAAAAAAGGACAAGAGCCAGATGTGGTGGCACACACCTGTAATCTCAATACTTGGGAAGCAGAGACAGGAGGATCACAAGTTCAAAACAAGCCTTAGCAATTTAGAGACTCTCAGTAACATAGAGAGACCCTATTTTGCAGGTTGGAGGTAGAACATCCATGGATTCAATACCCAGTACCAAAAACGGAGGGGGGAGGGGGAACAAAAGATTAACATTTACCTTAGTCCTAGTGCCAGAGTTTAATGTGATTCCGTTTCTGAGCTATCACTAGTAATAGTTCATGCTTCCTCAGTACTTCATTTTTATCATTTTCCTACCCTTAAATAGACTCATCCTTGATTGACACATTTCTCTACTCTTACAAGAAAGTTTTTTAAATTGAGTTTAAGAATTTTCAAACATTGATTTCTTTCTTTTCACATCTTTTGTGAAGTCTTCTCTTCAACCCCACATTCAAACCTAAGATGGGAATTCCTTCCCCTTGCTGAGTCTCTTGTGTCTAATTCCAGAACATACTTACTAGTTACACTTTAATTGCATTTCTTTCCTACTTAACTACAAGGTATTTTAATTTAGCTTATTTAAGCATCAGAGAAACAATATGCAGGCTGGAGACTGTGCTAACTGCGGAAGTTAAAAAACAGAGAGCAACCACCTCTTTTTCTTTGACAAACATAAAGCCCAGTAGGGGAAAATAGAAATATAAGGCAATGCAGTGTGGAGAGTGCTGAGAAAAAGATTTGCCTCTGTCTTTCCTGTATTCTGTGAGCAGGGATCAGGGCATCTTAGTTTCTCTATAGGTTTGCCAAATTTCTAACTTATTCCTGTAGCCCAGGATCCTAGGTGAAGCTTAAATAGATTTTTTTTTTTTGCGGTACCGGGGATTGAACGCAGGGGCGTTCTACCTCCGCACTACGCCCCCGGCCCTATTTTTTATGCTTTATTTTGAAACTGGGTCTCACGAAGTTGCAGAGGGCCTCACTAAGGAGAGAGAGAGAGAGAGACAGGGGGAGAGACAGAGAGAGAGAGCTGAGGCTGGCCGCGAACCCGGATCCTCCGGTTTCTGCCTCCCAAAGTACTGGGATTACAAGCGTGCGCCACCACGCCCGGCTTAAATAGATTTTTATGTGCTTTTATTGGTGCATTATAGTCTCATATCACAATGAAAATCAAGTTGACAGTAGCATACATACACACAGCACTTGGTGCACCCCCCGCCTCACCTCCTCACCTAATACAGAGTACTGAGATTGACGTTGGTATATTCTCATGTGTACACATGGTCGATGGTAGTAATTCCATTAATGAACTTCATTCTTCCCTTTCCCCTTCCCTGACTACAATGAGACTTCTCCACTATTGTCTAGAGACCCTTTTGTATCCCCATTACTCCCTAGCTTGCACATATTAGAGAAAACATATGACCCTTCTCTTGCTGTGATTGGCTGATCTCACTTAACATAATGCTCTTTAGGTCCTTCCATTTTCTTGTAAATTATATTATTTTGTTCTTCTTTATTGCTGAGTAGAATTTCATTGTGTGTATTTTGCATAATTTTGTGATCCATTCATCTGTTGATGGACACCTAGGTTGGCTATTTTGATTTGTTCTGCTATGAACATGGGTATGTATAAATTGCTGTAGTTTTCTAGTTTCAATCCCTTTGGAATGATACCCAATAGTGGTATAGCCGGATCATATGGTAGATCCATTCCCAGTTTTCTGAGGAATCTCCACACTGATCTCCATAGCAGCTGAACTAGTTTGCACTCCCACCAACAGTGCAGGAGAGTTCTTACCCACATCCTCGCCAACATTTATTGTTGTTTGACTTCTTCATGATTGCCATTCTGATTGGGGTTAGATGAAATCTCAGAGTAGTTTTGATTTATATTTCCCTGATTACTAATGATGTTGAACATTTTTTCATTATCTATTGGCCATTTGTATCTCTTCTTTTGTGAAGTGTTTGTTCAATTCAGTCGCCCATTTCTAGATAGCTTCTTAAATAGTTTGATACTGCTTGAAAGTCAAGTTAGATGCACTATGTGGCAGTACATGGTTAGAGAAATAACCATGGTTCAGATTATGGAAGGCTTTTTTTTATCGTATCTAGCTCAAAATTCTCATATGTTGACATGGCTACAGAAGAACCATAGGGGAATCTTAAGTATTTTTGATTCCTTGCAAGGATATCATATTGAAATATATTAAATTAATATGCAAAAGTTATGGATGGAAAATTGTCAGCTGCAACCCCAGATGTGCATTTTCCTAAAAGTGATTCTGATATTAGTTAAGTTTACAAGCCAATGCCTGAGCCAGTTGTGATAGCACATGCCTGTAATCCCAATACTTGGGAGGCAGAGTCAGGAAGATTACAAGTTCAAAACTAGCCTCAGCAATTTAGTGGGACCCTCAGGAACTGAGCAAGACCGTGTTTCAAAATTAAAAAGGGCTGTAGGTAGAATGCCCCGGGTTCAATCCCCAGTACCAAAAAGAAAGAAGAAAGAAAGAGAGAGAAAGAAAGGCAGGCCAAGCCAATGCCTGTGTCATTTTTTAGTTACTTTAAATGGTAAATCACATGATCAAATTATTTTGGAGATAGATCCTTTGTCAGAGGAATGGGTTGAGAATCTGAAGGGTTCAAGCAAGACAGGGTTTTAATTCTGAGAATTCAAAGCCTGAAAAGCCTAAAAAATTTGCCATTCCAAGCCTCAATGAGCAGCTGCTTGGGAGCCCCGCAAGCAAGCCCACCATGACCTTATGCCTAGCCACAGGGAACTGCTACTTAGAACTGCTATTATCGCACATGGAGCCCTCTCAGAAAGCTGGCAACATCCCATGAGCAAAAATAAACATCGGAGCGATACCATTTCATAAACAGGCATAAGCATTTGCGAACACAGCAGTAGGTCTGCTTGTCCACACTTATCTTGGTGATTATAAGAATTATTCTTATATGCCCCCTTGGCCATTCCTTCTAATAGTGATATTCATTCCCACACTATGTACACCATGAAACAGACCCAATCTCCGTCATTCGCCACATCTAGAACACTAGCTCCAGGACCATTTATCTCTGTGTCCATGGACTGATCTTTTTCATAAATTAGTACCTACGCATTTTTTTTTTGCCTGAAAACTTGAATATACTGTGCCTTTGCAATTGTCTCAAGGGTATTTTATTCTTTAATATCATCAAGAATCTCTGGATATGAAGGCAGGCAAGTTCCTTCTTTAGCCATTACTGTCCTTTCTCTTTACCTATCACCACCCTCTGTGCTCTCTATCTTTCCTAGATTCTGAGATATACTACTTCAACCATTTTCTTAGTAATATTCTCAAGTCTCTTCCCTTGGTTTCTTTCCACAGGCATCACTAGCTAGCTCCAACCCCAGATGAGCCTTGTAATCCTGGACTCCATGACTTCACCCAAGCAGCCAAATATTGACAGAGAGCACACAACGTTCAAGGACTTTGTTCCAAATAAATTCATGTTATTGGGCTTCCTACTTTTTCTCTCTAGTAAGCTTGCATTCTTATTCTTACAGGTGATTTCATAGCTTCTCATGTCTACATCCATAACTCAGTTACACCTTCCTTCCTCCTCCATCTGCCAGCTGGTGACCTCAGTGAAGGTCATCATCAAGGCTGGTTTGCTTCAACATCCTGCAGAGTGGTGCCTCTGACTTGATACTCACCATCATCCATCCAACTTCTATTCGTAGCAGAAATATAGTAAAGATAATGCTACTGGATTGCTATACACTTCTCAGTGCCTTTCCAATATACTTAGAATAAAAGCTGAATGAGTTCCCCCTGCCTTCTAGAAGCTGCATGCCTGGCCTTTCCTGTTTCATTTTAAACTCATGATTCTTTAGTCACACTGGTTTTTTAAAAAAAAATATCCCAAGCTTTTTCCAATTTTAAGTGTTTTTCTCTGCCGGGAGCACTCCTTGCCAACATTCTACCACTACCAAATACATGAACAGATTTTTCTTTTCCTTTACATCTCACAAAAATACCTCCTCCTCAGTCAGACATTTCTTAACTACCCAGTTACATAAAAGTAGTCCTTGATAAAAGTAGACTCTTTTATCATCTCTATCAGTCTCATGTTTATTTTCTATTTAATACTTCCCATAAAAGAAAAAAGGGCATACAACTCTAATTCAGGTATGGTGAAACTGTAACCTGTTTTTATTCTCTGCCCAGACCCTCTCCTCCTTCAAAGATGTTGGTGGGGAGGGGGCTGCCAAATTCTTACCTTTTATTGGGGTGAAGGGATTTACTTATCTCCAATGTGGCTTCACTTATCACACTGTAGCAGGATCTTAACTTATCATGCAGTTTTTAAAATTTTTGCTTACTTAAATTTATCTCTCTACTATAATAGAAAAGACCTAATGAGGACAGGGACTACTTCATTCTTGTTCAGCATTTATGTACACAGTGTTTAGTACAACATAATATGTGTACATACATCATATATATATAAATGTACATATATATGTACATAGATGTATGTATATATACACACACACATAATATTCAATCTCATTTCAACAAGTATTTAAAGAACAAGAAATGTAATGTTATGTGTACAAATTCCTACTTACATTCAGAATTTAAACTTTCTCAGATCATTAAAGTGTCAATTCCCAATAAAACTTAGTTCCTTCCTTCACCTTTATGCTTCTTAGAGTTATAGGCTCAGAGGAAATCAAATTCCAAAAATTTGGCCTGCATAGACTACTGTTGCCTCAGTGTTTTATGTACCTCTGTCTATATGCCAAATGTTCCTTATGTAAATTGAGCAAAACACCATTCCTACAATGTGTTAGTAAATATTAGATAGAAGAAAACCTTACAAAGTTAATTTGGTGAGTCCTAGTAGCAATTCTCAAACTGATATATGAAGATGTCTTGCAAAGCTCTGGTTGATGTCCTTTTGTAACCTTGAAACTCTCGTATTTTAGAATGTCTTATAATACCAATATTCAGGGTACATCTGTTTGGTGAACTCCACCTTAAAACTCTTTATTTTTAATATTCAGATGGATAAATAGAATATCATTGGCAGTATTTCATAGTTTTCAACCCTTTGAAGTTTTAATGAAAGACAGGAATTATTCCTTTTCCATTTCAATTCTAGTTCTGTATATTTTCCATAGAAAGTATTTGGGTTAGTATTTCCTAACTGATGTAGGTGCAATTAAAAAAAAGTTATAGCCTACTTGCTATGGGCTATTTCTCTAGTTCCTAGCCCCACTCTAGAGAGGCACATGATTCTGTTAGTGTTAATTCCTTCTTATAGCTTGGGAGAGTCTAGTTAAGCACTCTGACCTGGTTATGTCAACCTTGTTTGTCACCCATCAGTTCCCACTTGATTAGCACATAGACTATAGTTCTAAGGTACCCGTCTTTATTCCCTTTGTTACTGGTATGCAAAAATAGCAAGTACTCCTGAATTGTCTACCTCATTTTTATCTTTACAATAATTTCTATTATTGGAACCACCTTCCTGATGAAAAAAAAAAGATGAACACAAATGAAAGAAACAGCAATTCCTTTTTGGTATTTCATGATTGTAAAACCATGTCCTCCAAAGACAAAATTACATTTGTAGACTAGTATGAATGCATACTATTCTTCTTATTCCCATGATACAAGGATTGTAATAATTTCATAGACTGTTCTAACTAAAAGAGTACTACATAGATATACATATTTGTGTTGATAAAGTTCATTGAAAATATGTGTTTGCCTTATCGTCTAATCTTAAAATTATATCTTCCTTTAAAATATTTTATATTTCTAGAACCTATAACATATTTTAAACATCGTATATCATAGTCATCATTTTTAAAAATGTGTGCCTATAAATAAAATAATGTTTATACTTTATACAATTTGTGTATATATTTTTTCAATTCAGAGAAACAAAGTTATCAGAGGATGAGAACTATGTATTTGTTTTAATTTCAACCATTATTAACTCTATACTCTGAAAATCCACCTAAATGCTGAGTAACATAGTGTAAGCCAGGAAGCAGATGGGTTTGTACTTAGTATGATATTTCATTAAGGGTATATTTCTAGTGTGAGAACATTGTTCATTACTTTAATGAGACTACTGATGTCTTGAGGAAACATAATTTTTTATAATAAAATATTGGGTTGATACAAAATAGTAAGACATAAAGACTAATACAAAATGAATATCAACATATCCACTACCAATAATTTTGTCACCTCTTTAAGCTCTTTCCCCTGCACAGGGGTTGTATTTATTATTTCCCAGATTTTCTTTTTAGTTTTGCTATATATCTATCCCTATGCAACCTATTGTGTTTCCCATTTTTTTAATTTAATATAAACTAAGTTATGCTAGCTATATTCTCCTATGACTTGCTTTTTAAAATCATTGTGGCCTGTGGGATTTGGTCATGTTAAAAGTGTTGTCATGGTTCAATAATATTCATTGCTCTGAAATGTACTATAACTTTTATTTATCCATTTTAATGTTGACAGACTTTTAGGTTATTCTGTTTTGATCTAGCTATTTTTAAAAATGCTTTTATAAAAAAATTATCCTACATATTTCCTGTTTCACACATGCAATTGGCATTGCTAGTTCTTAGACTGTATGAATCTCCCACTTAATTCATTGCAATGTTCCATTGTTTCCAAAATAGGTTGTGTGCATTTACACTCTTACCTGTACCATATGAGAGTTCCTAGATGAAATTTCCTGTTTTCCTGCATCCTCACTGAAACTGGATATATGGTTTTTGTTTTTTATTTTTGCCCATGTGGGGCATAATTATATCCCATTGTGGGTTTAATTTGCGTTTTCCTGTTTACATATGAAGTTGATTATATTTTCAAATGTTTAAAGGCTATTTATTTTTCTCCAAAAGCATATTTAAGACTTCTTTTTCCTACTTTTTTTCTTTATCCTACTTATTGGAGATATCCTTTATCTATTTGTGATACTAATCCTTTGCATCTATCTTGCAAAATCAACACAGTTTGTGGATTTTCTTTTTGATCTCCCTTTTCAGCATCTTTTGATGGATAGAAATTATCTGTTTTACTTATGAGATTTAATCAACATTTTCTTTATGGTTTGTATTTTCATATTTAGAAATCCTTTTTTTATTCTGAAGTGATATGGATTTCATCTCCATTGTCTTTGGAAATTAAATATTTTTGTGAATGATGTGTGCAGTCATTCAATTTCTTTTCTTGTAGATAGCCAGTTTTCCTAACAGCTGTTGGATAGACCCTCTTTAACACTGATCCATGAGGCTGGGTTTTCTCTGCCTTATTATCTATTTGTTCTGCCTATGTCTAATACCACTCTCATTTTATTTCTCTAGCCCCTTTTAAATCTTGCTACCTATTAATGTAGATTTGCCTAATTTGTTTTCTTCTTCAAGAGCACTTGACTATCCTTGATTCTTATATCCATTAACATTTTGGATGAACAGGCCACATTTTCCCAATGAATGTCAAAAAATTAAAACTAAATAAACATCTAGTTGAAATTTTTGATTATTGCATTATTGAATCTTTTTTTATTTGGTGCATTGTAATTTTACATTATATTGGGGTACAGAGTGTCAGAAAAATACATGCACACAGCTTTTGGTGCCCTCCCCACTGGGTTCCTTCCCCCTCCCTCACCCTCCCCACTCACGCTCATGCCTTTGAGAGTGGAATTGGTAGTTTTGTATACATTCATAGCATTATTTCAACTATTACATTCCTGTTGAATATTTAGACATATTTAAGGAGAAACAAGGTATAATCATTCAAGTATTCTTTACTGTGTTTCAGTAACATTTTTATCTACCCGATGACATTCATGAAATGATTTTAACAATTACTTTAATTTTTAATGTTTATAGACTTATTCAGATTTATTTTTCTTGAATTTATATATTTTTACTTATTTATTTATTTATTGGTGCACTGTAATCATACATTTTGATGAGTTTCAGGGTGGTAGAAGCATACATGCACATATCACTCATTTAGCCCTCCTCCAATTCCCACCCCCATTCCCTCCCCCTTCCCTCCTTTTCCTGCTCAGCATAGTGATTGACTTTGATCAGTTCGTGTGTACATACATGCTGTGCATTAGATTGTTTCCCTCTTGGCCCTTCCATTTCCCTTAGTTAGGTCACCTTCTTTACTCATCTAAGGTTTTTTTCCTTCTTTGTCTGGAGTCCCTCCTATGCCCCATTCTCCCTAGCTCCCACATATTAGTCACTCTTTTTGACTGACTAATCTCACTTAGCATAATGTTCTCTAATTCCATCCATTTTCCTGCAAATGACATAATTTTGTTCTTCTTTATGGTTGCGTAAAATTCCACTGTGTATATATCCCATAGTTTTGTAATCAATTCATCTGTTGATGGACATGTTGGCTGGTTCCACAGTTTGGCAATTGTGAATTGTGTAGCTATAAACATAGATATGATACACATGCATTAGTCTGGTAGTTTGGTTTCCATTCTTTTGGGTAGATACCTAGAAGTGGTATTGCTGGATCATATGGTAGGTTCATTCCCAATCTTCTGAGGATCCTCCACACTGTTTTCCAAAGTAGTTGCACTAATTTGCAATCCCACTGACAATGTATTAGAGCTCATACTTCTCCACATCCTTGCCAGCATTTGTTGTTGTTTGTGGTTTTAATGATTGCCATTCTAATTGGGGTTAGGTGAAATCTCAGGGTAGTTTTGATTTATATCTCTCTGATTGCTAATGGTGTTGAACATGTTTTCACACATTTATTGGCCATTTGTATTTCTTCTTTTGTGAAGTGTCTATTTAGTTCACTTGCCCACTTTTTGATTGGGTTGTTTGTTTGTTTGTTTTAGCAGTGAGTTTCTTGAGTTCTCTGTATATTCTAGATATTAGTCCTCTATCAGAAGAGTGGCTGGCAAAAATTTCCTATTCTTTCAGCTCTCTGTTGAGGTTCTTGATAGTTTCCTTTGCTGCACACAATTCCTTCAGTTTAATGAAATCCCACATATTGATCCTCATTTTAATTTCTTGTGCCTTTGGGGTCTTGTTGAGGAAGTTTTTATCTGTGCCTATGTGTTGAAGTGTTGGACTTATGCCCTCTACAAGTAGCTGTGAGGCCTCTGGTCTAATATCCATGTCCTTGATCCATCTTGAATTGACTTTTGTGCAAGGTAAGAAGGTGGGGTTTATTTCCATTTTTCTGCATGTGGTTACCAGTTTTGCCAATACCATTTGTTGAAAAGGCTATCTTTTATCCAGTATATGTTTTTGACCCCTTTGTCAAAAATCAATTGGCTGTAAGTGTGTGAATTTGTTTCTGAGTCTTCTATTCTGCTCCATTGGTCTATGTGTCTGCTTTTGTGGCAATACCATGCTGTTTTTATTACTATGGCTTTGTAGTATATCTTGAAGTCAGGTATTGTGATGCCTCCTGCATAGTTCTTGTTGCTGAGAACTACTTTGGCTATTCTGGGTTTTTTATTGTTCAAAATGAATTTAAGGACTTATTTTTCTATGTCTGTGAGGAATTACCTTGATAATTTAATGGGTATTGCTTTGAATCTATAGATCACTTTTGGAAGAAAGTGATGATATTTATTTGATGATATTTATTCTGCTTATCCAAGAGCATGGAAGGTCTTTCCATATTCTAAATCTTCTTTAATTTCTTTTTTCAATGTTTTATAATTTTCCTTTTAGAAGTCTTTTATCTCCTTGGTTAGGTTTATTCCTAAGTATTTTATTATTTTGGGGGATATTGTGAGTGGAAATGTTTTCTGGATTTCTTTTTCAGTGGAATTATGGTTGGAATATAGAAAAGCTTCTGATTTTTAAAGATTGATTTTGTATCCAGACACTGCTGAATTTGTTGATCAGTTCTATAAGCCTTTTGGTTGAGTTTGTTGAGTCTTCTAACTATAATATCATGTCATCTGCAAATAGAGATAGTTTCAGTTCTTCTTTTCCTGTTTGTACTCATTTAATTTCCTTCTCTTGCCTTATTGCTCTGACTAGAGTTTCTAGTACTATATTGAAGAGGAGTGGTGATAGTGGACATTCCTATCTTATTCCTGTTTTTAAGGGGTACTCTCGTAGTTTTTCCCCATTCAATATGAGTTGGCTGTGGGCCTATTGTATATTGCCTTTATGATGTTGAGGTATGTTCCTTCTATTCCAATTCTCTGCAGTGTTTTTATCATGAATGGGTGTTGGATTTTGTCAAATGCTTTTTCAGCATCTATTGAAATGATCATGTGATTTTTGTCTTTAGTTTTATTTATGTGGTGAATTACATGAATTATTTTTCATATGTTGAACCAGTCTTGTATCCCTGGGATGACCTGACTTTGTCATGGTGTATAATTTTCTTGATGTAGTTTTCTATTTTTATGATAATATGTTCACTTTATTTAACTTGCTCTAAAATTTTGGTATAAATTTTAATAGTCTTATTTATTTTTGATGACTAGCTACATTTATAGATGTGTCTCTTTTTTCATCATTTATCTGTTTCTTCCTCCATTCCTTCCTTTCTCCCTCCCCCACACACATGTCTTGCAGCTCTATTTTTTTATTAATCTTTTCAAAATTTTTATCATTTTATTAGAATTTACAATCCAAAATATTTACTACAGCTATTTTCCATTATTACAGTGGATTTGTCAATTTTTCCATGTGGTTTTGCCAGTTTTCCTTCATTTATGCCTGAATATTTTGGTATATGGAGTTGAATTATATGTCTTCCTAGTGAGTCAAATATTTCATGACTATATTGTGACCCTATTTATTTCCTCTCTGTGGAAGATTATATTTTGGAAAAATGAGTTCAGCAACATCTCCCATCTTATAAGCATGTTTTATAATGTAATTTCTACACTTCTTCCTTTGAGAGATGGGTGTCTGTTCTTTACTCTTTAATCTGGGAAATTTGTAATTCAGGAGAATGGAACATTATGTGTCTTCCAAGACTAGATTTTAAAGGGAATAGCATTTTTACTGATCAGCCACGCTGTTAGGAAGCGCTAAGTGAACATGAAGAGACACATAGATAGGTCACATGATGGTTTTCGGGCTGAGAGACAAGCTACGGCCTAAACTGATACTGGCATCAACAGCAAAATATGTGAATAAAGACTTTTCTAGATGATTCCTACACCTTGACATCAGATCCTCCCCAGACTTCAAATCTTTCTAGCTGGGTCCTCAGACATTGAGAATCAGAGACAGATTGTCCACGCACTGTCTACAGAATTACTGACTGAAGAATCTAAAAAGTAATGCTTTAACTGGTTTGGGGAGTGATTTATTATGCTTCAATAGGTAGCTGGAATAATCTGATAATAATTAGTAGCACCAGAGTTCTTTTTACTATTGTTCCTGTGATATGCCACATAGGACGTAGTACAGTGATATGTAACGGAAACCCAAAGTAAACCGCAAGCTTGCATTTTTCTCTTACATAAAAGAATTCTGGAGACAGGCAGGCCAGGGCTGAAACAGCAGCCCTCAGCTAGCATGGACCAGTGCTCCTTATCTCTTTTGCTTACGTCAGTTTTAGTCGGGTGCTTAACGTGCTTTCTTTTTCACCATCACCTCATATCCACATTCCAGGCCTCAGCAAGAGGAGATGGTAGGAAGTGCAAAACGGGTCCTCCTTCCCATCTAGTGAACTTCTATTAAGGAGATTTCCTTGAAGCTACAGTTCATGCTTCATTGGCTACACCTCCTGCAAGGGAGCCTGGAAAATGCAGTTTCAAGTCTGACAAATTGCCGTTTGAAGAAAATCAGTGTTCAGTGGCTAAGGAAATGGAGAGAATATATTTGAAGTAGTTCCCACTAATACTATTTGCCGCAAGTGGTATATCTTTTCCTTTCACTCTAGTTGTATCTTTATTGTTCTAATTCATCTCTTGTAAAGAGTATATAGCTGGAGTTTTTGTAATTGGACAATTTCTGTTTTTTATTAATACATTGATATTTATTGTGATTAGATTATTATCAACCATCTTATATTCATTTTTATTAATGGGAGGGACTGAACATCATCATCATTATTATTATTATTACTATTATTATTATCATTGAGACTTGAACCTGACGGCATTCTACTTCTGAGCTACACTCACAGCTCTTTTTCTTTTTTTTTTTTTTTTGCAGTACTGGGGATTGCCCAGTACCTCCAAGCTATACCCCCAACCCTCTTAAATTTTGTTTTGTTTTGTTTTGAAACAGGGCCTCACTAGATTGCTGAGAGTCTCACTAAGTTGTTGAGGCTGGTCTCAAATTTGCAATCCTCCTGTCTCAGCCTCCCAAGAACTGGGATCATAGGCATGTGCCACCATACCCAACCCCCAGCTCTTTTTATTTTGAAACAGGGTCTCACTAAGTTGCTGAGGATCTTGCTAAGTTGCTGAGGCTGGTCTCAAACCCACCATCCTCCTATTTCAACCTTTCAAGAATTCAGATTACAGGCATGAGCCATTATGACTGGCTTGAACACAATTATTATCTTTACATTAGTAATGCTGAAAGCAGGTGACTAAGCTCATGACTGGGATTTTAACTTTGACAAGATATTTACTACCAAGGATGTTGTTTTCTGGCAGTATTATTTAAAAACACTTTAAGAAAGAGGCAATATAATATTTGTAATATAACACTGTAATGTTACAAGCTTAACCTTCAAACTTACACTAAAGAATTTGATGAACTATTGGCAATAAGGTGCTGTGATTATCAGAAAACCAAGACACAGCTAGTGCCAGTGGAAATTAAAAAAAAATGATAGCTAGAGAGTAAATCCAATAAAAGTGCAGAGTGCCTAGTGTATATGCTAGAAGGGTTCTTTTGACTGCAGAAGTAAGAGCTGAATTCCACATGCCTTAGAAAAGGCCTTATGGTAAGAAAATAAGATAAGGACATACTTCAAAATACAGACAGGCCTTATAGGCCCCAAAGCAAAAAATTAGGGAGCTGTTTAGCATAGGGCACAATTCCCTCAAAGTCACATTCTGCTTGTTCCCTCCCTCCCTCCCTTGCTTTCTCCCTCCCTCCCTCCCTCCCTCCCTTCCTTCCTTCTTTCCTCTCTCTTCTCTCATTCTTCCCTATTTCTCATCTCTGGTGGATACCTAGCTTGCTTCTTGAATCTTTTTCATGTTCCTCTCTCTTGTATTTGAGGTTCTCTTGATTGCTCTTCTTAATCCATATCCCATAATGATGACCTCAGGTTCTGTCACATGATGGCAAATAAGGCGCATTATTTTTGTCACTGCTGAAAATGAACAAATACCACCTGTTCTTTCATAGTCAGTATTTTAGTCAGCTTTTCCATATCAGGGACCAAAATACCTGGCAAGAACAACTGAGAGGAGGAAAAGTTTTTTGGGGCTCACAATTCCAGAAGATTCAGTCCATAGGGTTGGCTCTGAAGTAGAAATGGTGGCAGGGTGGTGGTGGCAGCAGTTGGCAGGTGCATGGTGGAGGGATGTAGTTTTCACAGCTTGCCCTTCAGCGGGGGCAATCAAGAGCCCCCATAGAAATATATTTGTTGCATAATGTATGTGTATGAGTGTTTCATTGTTGGTAGCTCTTTGAGACTAAGAGTTTGATATTTGATTTAAAATTTTTATATATGTACCTGATGCTCATTGGCAAAGTAATTTTAAGGTTCTTTACTTATAAACAATTCCTACTTTATCTTTTATTGTGGTGCTGGGAATCAAACCCAGGGTTTTATACATGCTAGGCAAACACTCTCCCATTGAACTACATCCTGAGTTCAACAGTTTCCTGCTTTGACCTGTAACTAGATAGCATAATGATGTCTTAAAAACCCTTAAGTGATTTTTTATATGTTTTTGATAAACTTTTCATTTTAAATTTACAAAATTATTGCAAAGATAGTACAGCATTCATGTGTGTCACACCTCCAGTGTCTTCTCCTATTAACTATATTAGTATAGCATATTTGTTGCAATTAATGATCCAATATTTATATATTAATATTAACTAAAGTGCATAATTTATTCAGTTTTTTTTTCTGTTTCTCCCAACTGTCGTTTTTCAGTTCCAAAATCCCTTCTAGGATATTATATTGTGTTTAATAGTCATACCTTCTAAAGTTTCTTTTGGTTGTGATTGCCTTCCTCTTTTTCCTCTAAATTTCTATGCTGTTTTTCTTGATTTGTTTTGAAATTCATATTGATAGAGCTCCAGAAAGCATTTCATAAGTCTGTGATAAGATTAAAAGCTTAATTAATTTTACAGCTTAATAGAAGTATGAAATCATAAGGAAAATGAAAACCAAGGGTAAAACATTCACACATAAAATGCCATTATTTTTAAAAATAATGACATTTAAAATCCTATGATACTAACATTCTTGTTTCAATTGTTTTACTTTGCACATCTACTCACCACATTTTTTCTGATGAAATAAAGTATTGCTACATTTAGCATGTACTTAATTAAACATTAAAAACCTACAAGTCACGTTTGTTTAAAGTTCTTTCATAATTTTAAATTTAATTATCTGAAAATTATCAATCATTTTATTAGTCAATACTTGAAATTGCATACATGTCAGTGTAATTATTAATGCCAGCCCATTTACTGGCTCATTTAATCTGGCTATGCACAATTATGTGTGGCATTTTAAAAAGAACTCTGTTTTCATCATGATAGAATCATTTTCCTAAAGATCAACGAAAGATCTATTTCTGATATTTCTGTTACTTATTGTTTTCCTGACTAAATTCATAGATAGAGAGGAACCAGATGGTAGTGGAAAATATACCAGTGGTAGTCTATTTAATTGGTATCTTAAATTGTTTTTCTTTCTACTTCAAAAGAATCTGTATTTTATTTCTCCTATTACAGGAAAGCAAGAAAATGCAGTCTCTTACATTTTAAGATATGTTTACATTTATTTCTCATTTGACCTCATACATAGTCTGTGACATAGGTAAAGTCAATATAAACTCAGCATCACCAGACTTGCTCACCTTTGAATACAAGTGGGAGCAAATAGATATGAACATACATATTTTATTGGCTCATTTAGCCACATGGGCAAAGCATGAGCCTCCATTTTTTCCCATAATGTTTATCCATTCTCTTTTACCATGTACTCTTTGACAAATACAGTCTTAAACAGTCATTGGGTGAGGATTCACTGTTGATGCTGACATACTAAATACACTTATATATTTGATTAACTCTTCTAGGACTTTATACACTGCATTTGATTTTCCCTTTGCATTATCATTCTTTCACTGAAACATATGTAAATAATTCCTACTATGTGACTACCTCTGCTTTTTGTGTGATGGTTTTAGTGTGAATTAATAGACTTACTTCCTGACTTTAGGAATTTATAAGGGCTGTGGGTGTGGCTCAGTGGTAGAGTACTTGCCTAGCTTGCTCAAAGCCCTGTGTTTAATCCCCAGCACTGTAAAACAAAAGGAATTTTATATACTTAAATAGATAAATAAAACAAGGTATTCCAAATAACTAGAGAAGATAACTTCAAAAAGTGATGATTTTTATGAAGAAAATAAAATGAGAAAGAGTAATATAATTGCTGCTGAGATGGCAAGTAAGTGGGGATTCAATAATGAGGGGAGCCAAATTTGTGAAAAGCCAGGGGAATAGGGTTCCAATCAAAAGGACAGCCAGTTCAAAATCCCAGAGTCATAAAGATGCTTTGTAAACTTGACAAGTATTTCCAAGAAATATGTACCTACAACACACTGATGAAGGGAAGAATTTCTACTGAAGCAGTTAGATGCAGTCCTAATAAGGCCAGAGATCCCTGCTTTCAGAAAACAGATGCAATTATAATTGCTTTATAAAGGATCCCTAGAGAAAACAGTCATGCTATGTAAATTCTCTGTGTTTTGGTCATATTTGAATTTTAACTTTTCCCCAATATAGCATATTTTTAGGTTTGTGTTTCACTATCACCCCCCCCACACACACACTTTTCTCTTCCCTCCTTATAGAAAAGCCCTATCATCTTCCAAGACAAGCTATTGTGCTCCCTTCTAGAAGAAATACTCTTGACATCCTTAGAGCAATCTGTGAGTATCTCTTTTATGGAATTTATTAATTATTACACTGTAATCTGCTCCCTCTCCCATTAAGTTTGTCAATGAAAGGGACTCGCCTTGTTCATTTTTGCATTTCTTCCCTCCTGACTACACCTACCTTGCAGAACTATTGGTTATTGAAATAATTATTAGTTCAATAAAGAATGCATTGATGAATAAAATGATTGTAAAGAAAATATGATTTAAGAAGCAGTCAATGTTTATTTTTATTCAAGATTAAGAAAAACTGTCAAAAGGAGCTACAAAATAGTGAAAAAGAAATTGATAGCTCCAAATTGATACCAATGGATTGCCAATAAATGCTTGTTGGGTATGTTTATTGGTTTTATGCAGAAAGCTATAGAAAGCTGATGGTGACTTAGCTACTCTTTTAATTGGCCACAAATTAAGAATTTGGCTGATTTATATCCAAATATTTAAATCAATTATTGCTCATATTCTTTGTGGGAAGCGAAAAGGAAGAATACATTGACTATTTTTAACTTTCTTGGCATTGTATTATTGAGGCAAACTTGAAAGTGCACATTGTGAAAAGTAGATTCTAAGCAACCTTGTGTCTGGAGTTTCAATGTTTTCCCAGGCTGACATCTCTCTCACTGTTGCGAAGCAGATGTCAGGATGTTTGTGGGATCGTTGACATTTTGGTGACAACATTACCATCAACTGTTAATATCAACTTAATTTAAAGGGGTTAAAAAATTCTAAAAGACAATGAACAGTGTCTGTATATTAAGAGGCATGGCAGATTTTTTTTTATTTTTTATTTTTTTTGCGGTGCCGGGGATTGAACGCAGAGGCATTCTACATCCGCGCTACACCCCGGCCCTATTTTTTATATTTTATTTTGAAACCGGGTCTCACGAAGTTGCAGAGGGCCTCACTAAGTAGAGAGAGAGAGAAACAGGTAGAGAGAGAGAGAGAGAGAGAGAGAGAGAGAGAGAGAGATGAGGCTGGCCGCGAACCCGGATCCTCCGGTCTCTGCCTCCCAAAGTACTGGGATTACAAGCGTGCGCCACCACGCCCAGGGCAGATATTATTAATGAAAGTTACACTGGTCAGACAAAGATTTTTAATTTTTCTTGACTCTATTCAGAAAATGAAGACTTCAATTGCTGTTGTGTTCATGGTTGGTAGATGACTTAGGAGATAAAAAATTACCTAAGTAAAAAATTGTTAAAAGTTACTGTATGATTTTAAACAAAGAAGTATTTTGTGAATAAACAAATTATAAGTGAAATTTTCAGATAACTGGTACTGTAATTTAACCTATCAGCTAAGATATATTCAACTTTACAATATAAAATATTAACATGGAAAATACTGACTGTACTGAAAAGGTAATATTTCCTGCTGACTGATACCAGAAACTAATCATATGTACCCACAGCCTTAGTCCCTAAAAAGCCAGAGCTTGACATGCTAAAATATCTGAATACTGAGTGGGGAATATCCCATTGCCCACACGTTGCCATTTCTCAAGCATAGCATCTTAGAAAATCTGCATGAGCCATTCTCAGGAGTCATGAGCTCCCATATCTGAAAGAAAATGCAGGCAAATGTTCCTGAGGTTTTCAGGGGCAGTGCGGGTGATGAAGTGATGTTTTACATTGGTTCAATGACTTCCTCTTAGGACCCAAGGTCAGAGTGAAGCATAGTAACAGAGGCCAGTAAACCCTTCATACTGTACACACACGTAACTTATGTGTTAGCTGCTAAGACAGGACTCAATTTGACTTGGATATTTTAGCTCCATCCTGCCACATTTCATCGTCAAGTCTTCTTCATCCAGCATCCTATTAATAATTCATTACATTTTCACTTAACATACATTTTGCTTAGCAAAGTTAGCAAAATTGCTTAACTTTAGTATTTTCTCAGTTTTTCTTTTCTAACCTATAAGGAACACATTGAACAAAGGCATTTTTGTGAGGTATAGAAATATGAGGAGGAGGAAAATTATCTTTTCCTAATCCCAGTATATATAGGCAATAACTAATAAACATTTTAAATGTCCAGACACAATAGTTAGTGTATCTATTGTATAGTTGTGATCCTAATATTTTAATAATAAAATTTCCTATTTATAAATAAATTATAAATAATTATAAATAATTATAATAAATTATAAATAAAATTTCCAAATTCATACTAATAAAGATAAAACCACAATATCATTTTTATGCCTAAACTTTTAACTGCTTTCTTTAAAACAACTTCTAAGAAGGAGATTTACTAGGGTATAAGATATAAATATTTTTAATTCTTTTTTTTTTTTGCCGTACTGGGGATTGAACGCATGGGCGTTCTACCTCCGCGCTACGCCCCCGGCCCTATTTTTTATACTTTATTTTGAAACCGGGTCTCACGAAGTTGCGGAGGGCCTCACTAAGGAGAGAGAGAGAGAGAGAGACAGGGAGGGAGGGAAGGAGAGAGAACGCTCGCGCACACATGCGCGAGCTGAGGCTGGCCGCGAACCCGGATCCTCGGGTCTCTACCTCCCAAAGTACTGGGATTACAAGTGTGTGCCACCACGCCCGGCTTTTTTAATTGTTTTGATGTAAAAATTTACATTCATGCCCATAGAAATTGTTGAAATGTGTACTCCATCATTAAGTGATTACTGTCATAAACTCTTAAGAGGCTATCAAGAAATTTAATTGTTACTATAAATAATAATTGCTTCAATTAACATTAAGATTCCATGGTCAATAATGAATTGAAACATATATTTCAATGAATATATATTAGTAATTTGTATTTCCCCTTTTTTTTTGCGGTACCAGGGATTGAACCCAGGGGAGTTCTACCTCTGTGCTACACCCCCGGCCCTATTTTTTATACTTTATTTTGAAACCGGGTCTCACGAAGTTGCGGAGGGCCTCACTAGGTAGAGAGAGAGAAAGAGAGAGAGAGAGGGAGAGAGAGAGAGAGAGAGAGAGAGAGAGAGAGAGAGAGGGAGAAAGAGAGAGAGAGAGAGCGTGCGCGCGCGCCCGTGCATGCGCAAGCTGAGGCTGGCTGCGAACCCGGATCCTCCGGTCTCCGCCTCCCAAAGTACTGGGATTACAAGCGTGTGCCACCATGCCCAGCTCCCTTTTTAAAATATAAAAAAATCTAAAGTACGAGGCAGTGGTTAAGAAGAAATGATATTTTAAAACAGTATTAATACTAAGAACATATTTGGGATGATCAGATTACAGAAGAGGTCTAATGTCTTTGGATGAAATATAAATTTTTAAAAAGTGTCCCTTGGTCATCATATCTTTTGAATTCACTGCAATGGCTAAATCAAGAGAGGATATATTTACTCAGTTTAGGGTTCTTTTTTTTTTTTTTGCGGTACCGGGGATCGAACCCAGGGGCGTTCTACCTCCGCGCTACACCCCCGGCCCTATTTTTTATACTTTATTTTGAAACCGGGTCTCACGAAGTTGCAGAGGACCTCACTAGGTAGAGAGAGAGAGAGAGGGAGAGAAGTTTAGGGTTCTTGACAAAACATTTATTTAGGAATCCCAATATTATTGCCCATTGATCCTTTGCTCTACCGATCCATTCAAGGAATGCTTTTTGCTATTATGCCATACTCTGTAATTATTATGCCAAGTTTGTTCTTTTGAAATTACTACCATTCACATTTTTTCTGGCTTTCAAAATTAATGTGTACTGAGTTGAAATATATAAACTACAGGCAATAGAAAGGGGAAAACATTTCCAGTGTGCTGTTTTCCTTCACATATGAACATTCTTTAAGTCAGATTCCACGAGGTAAATATTTTCATCTTTAGGCAAGCACTTTACCACAGAGCTACATCCCCAACCCTATATTTTTGCCTTTAATTTAAAAATGTATGCAAGTGGATTTTTCAGATGAGCACTGAGCTTTAAAATTTCATTTATAAATTGTTAGAGTAGAAGAATGTATAATCTTGATTCTACATTAAAAATTAAGGAATTGCTAATAGTACAGTATTATTTTATTCTAAAACTGGGAAAGTGATATCTTGGGTTATAAATGTAAGCTTATATCAGGAATACTTCTGAAATATTATGATAACATATTTACTTTTTATCATTGAATATGATAAAATCTACATATTAGTGTCTTAACTTATATTTTGTGGATTTCAACTATACCTATAGTTTGTTATCAAGTCTTATGTAAAATCAATTGTTTTTACTCTAAGCATATTTTAGACGGTTATACATCATATGTATGAATGTGGACAGACAGACACACACACACAGGTGCATTTAGTCCTACTGTTAATCCTTATTATCTTTCCCTGTGGGTGATATACTGGACAAGAGCTTGTGGGTTTATTTCTTACTTTCTGGGTATCGATCACAAAATGTGCCCGTTAAAAGAGGAAATCATCAATAAATATGCATTGAACAGAAAATAAATAAATGAAATGTATATTACTCTATCTGTACACATAGGTATCGATACTGGAGGCTGAACTAGACTTTTAGCTGTAACAAAAAGAAACATCAATCATCTGTTAACTAAGGTACCATATGAAGGCCAAATACCTTTCTATTTTCTGACCCATATTTATGACTGACGAAGGTTAAACCATTTACTTCAGGTGATCCAGAAGTGTAACTAGGGTTAACATAAATTAATGGGACTTTTTCCCTATTCTGGGGCGTTAGCTTCAGTTCTATCTTTATTAGTGACAAGAGTGGTGTATCTCAGTTATTTTCTTCTGTTTCTACCTTGGCTGTCCCTTCTGGAGGCATCTGTCACACTGTATTCGGTTCACTCTGCATTCTGTTAATGCTTTGAGCTAGCTGTAGGGTATCTGCTTAGGAGCGACTAGAGGTAATCCCAGTAGGGACCGGTGACAGCGGAAAGAATAAGCAAAACTACCCACAGAGGTACTGGCTTCCAACAATTTTGCAGAAGTGTGAAGATTTATAGTAGAAAATAAAGCGCCTCATGCTGGGCCTGGCTCCACGCCTCCCTTGAGAACCTTCCACTTAGGCAATCTCTTTTATCCTGTGAACACAGTGTTCTATCTGAGGGAGTTTAAGTTTCATATTAACAAATTGGCTTAATTATTTTTAACCAAACTGTTAACTACCTGCAGTGACTTTAGAAAGTGCTCCCAACAAGTTTTAGTTGTTCTTTCAGGAATAAATAACACAAAGCTGTTAAAAACAAAATAGAATTTTTTTTTTTTTTTTGCCATGAAGGTGCATAGATTCTTCTCTCAGGGAGAGCCCTAGCAGCCAGGTGGGCAGCTTACAGGCAATCTCAGCTTCTAGGAAAATAACTTCTGAGCTTGCCTGCAGCAACAGAGTTTGTTTATCATAAAAGACATCTTTCCATTAAGTTGTTTAAGTTTCTAATTTGGTAGTCATCAAATAGAAGCATTGAGGTATGTTAATTGAGGTGTGTTCTGCCAAACTCCTCAGAGCATATAGATATGAATATTTTATTACAAAGAATCCAGGGCAAAGAAAATCAATCTGGTGGGTTTCATTTTGCCCACTGGGTATGGCAGTATTCATTTAAAACTAATTGTGGTCAAGAATTAGTTTCTCTTCTTCAGTACAGACATGCCAATGCGGCATTACATTCACTCTTCTAAACATCAAAAGGTTGAGGAGTTCTAAAATTATAAAATATTTTGCCCATGACTATTGACTAGAGAAGATTCATTACTTCAGCACCTTTTAGTTTCCTGTTCAGTACCTTTTAGTTTCCTGTAATGTTGTAAGAAACATTTGAGGTTTACCCATTTTTGATCACCACCATGATGTTAAATATGACTTTTTTAAATTATACTGAGCATATTCACATACATGGTCATATTTATTTATTTTTCTAGGATGTACTAGTGGTTGTATTAGTCAGCTATCAAATTGATAACTTTATTCTGTTAATCAAGGTCTACTTGGAATACTTGCAATTGCCCTGGGTGTAGGACAGAAACATCAAGAGCAGTTCATTATTGTCTGAGAGATGCACATGACTGACCAACGTGGCCTTAGTGTCCACAGCCTTCTTTCTGACTGGATGCCCCTGGACTCACCTTTTTTAGATCTTTTACTTTAGAAACATAATTGTCTCTCTTTCTTCGAGATGTAAATCTTTTTTTCTGGCTTCTTGGCAGTTTTACAACCCAGGAATGTCTTTGTCAGGGAACAGAGGAACCATCCATTTGAAATGTGAAAATTAAGTAACGCAGGTATCTCCCAACTTTCCTGGAAGGACTGGAGCCTAACTTCTATAAGGGGTGAGCGGTAAGTGGCAATTAGCAAACACACATGGCCTAAGCTTAGGCCAGTCTCACCCGAGTTTCCTCCAGTACCTTTCCCTTAGCACACCCCAGTATTTAAAAGTCCTCCTGCCTTCTGTTTCAAGTTCATTCCTTTCCCCCCTATTTCAGTAGTCTTGAATAAATTCTTCCTTGCCTGTTTAACTCTCTTTGGTGCCATTTTTATTTTCCTGGCAATTTTTGAACATTAGGATTATGAGAGATATAGATTATGACAAAACTATAAAAAAATGTTTGGCTGGTTTGGCATTCGGAAAGAAAATTTACCAGATGGTTTTTACAATGTTTGATAATGACAATACACAAGACTAACATCTTTTTCCTTTATGAATTCTAAATTCTTTACAAAGAATTATTAAAATTTCATCACCTAGTTGGGCGTGGTGGCACCTACCTAGAATCCCAGTACTTTGAGAGGCTGAGACAGGAGGACTGCAGGTTCAAGACCAGCCTCAGAAACTTCACTAGACTTTCAGCAACCTAGTGAGACCCTGTTTCCAAGCAATAAATAAAATAGGACTGGAGGTATAGATTAGAGGTAGGATACCTCTGGGTTCAATACCCAGTACCGAAATAAACAAATAAATTATCAAATAAATAAATAAAATTTCATCACCTAGATTATTATACATATTAGAGGTTTATGTATAGTATCCCCCCTACTAAAAAAAAAAAAAGTGGAGCATAGAATAAATGTCTCAAGGTCATAGAGGACAAACTAATTCAATGGAATCTAGAACACTGGACACTTATGCTGCTTTTTGTTTGTTTTGTTTGTTTTTAATTCTTTATCACCAACAATTTAAATTTTTTATAAAGCATAGAGAAAATGTAGTCAGTGTTGAATTTTTGCTAGGATATCATTTTAGCCCTTCTTGTTAAATATGCACACTCCTAACTCTAAGACTTAGGTTAGAGCATATTGCCCGTGAGCATTTTGTTAGTTGCATGTCTATTTTCTTGAACCCTCTTAAGGCTGTTTGTCTAGTTTGAATACTGCTGACCGTGTCTTTCCTTGACAGGACTCTGTTTTTGAATTTTTTGGAATTAACATGGGTTGCACTGGATAGTTTCTTTATCCCTATATTCTCCTTACAATTTGTTCCTTCAGGGAATGGTTTGTGCTTTGCCAAGTTACTTTCAGATTCCCCTGGGGCTGGTTTGAAATCCTATTTAGCTTTATATTTAGATATTTTTAGTGAATAACATTATTCAACGATGTGGCCTGCAGTGTCATATGTATGCAGACATACTCAGATATTCTTTCCAGTCCCTGCAGACCTATGAAGCAGCTTGATGTTTTGCATAATTGTCTGTGTGATATTCAAGCATGGATGTCTTCAAATTTCCTGAATTCAGTACAGATAAAATTGGGTTGCTACTGATTGGTTCCCCAGGATAAATGTTTAAAATGTAATCTATGCTGGTAACCTTAAAGAGGTGATTTCCTTTGCTCTAAAATCACACTTTTGACCTTAGGATTACTGTAAAGTATGTGTATGTGTGTGTGTTATTAACTATACAATTTCCTTTCTGTACTTGCCTTGTGCAGACTTGTCACATAATGATTTTTCCCATTTCAGAAGAGTTTCTGCCCCAATTTACAATCAGTGACCTCCGCCTGTCACCTTTCAGTCTGATTCTAATAGATCACAAATCCCTCCACAGCCTTCTCTTTAGCTCAGGATTCTATTCTTTTATGCATGAGGACTTTACACTTACTGTTGATTTGTAAGGTTCACCTAAAAAACTTATTTGTTTGATTTAGCCTTTTAAATATTCATTGGATCTTCATTTGTGTTAAGTCTGCATAGCACCGTGAGATGGACACATGAAGGACACTTCATAAACGTAATTGGTTGATTGATAAGCCATGTGAATTGTTTGCAGAAAGTACTATTTTACAATGAGAAAGGCTATTAGTGAATCCACAATGATTCTGAGCTCTGAATAAATGTATACCTAACATATCCTCTCACCAGGCAGCCAGAGAGTGTACAACATTTCAGATACTGCATTAAACAAATGGGGTAGAATAAAATTCCTATGAAATGGTCTCAATTCATTAGTCTGGTAAAGTTTAGGTACCACTTTAACTAAAAGGGTATTCTGAGTGATAACTGGTGCTTTCTTCCAGCCCTTTAAAGAAATGGGGCCTTACATAGCTGTTTGATGGCCTGAGAAAGCTGAATTAGTTGAGTTGGCATTAAATAGAAAAAATGCATTTAATTGATAGACCATAGCATAGAAACATTTGAAAGTAACACATGCTTTGCCAGATACATTTATGAGACTTCTAAATCTGGTCGAGCCTTCCTGACAAGAGTTGAGAATGTGAATACACATGTTTGTTAGAGATGGCTGCCGGAAGTGGTAGGGAGCAGAGGCACAAATGGTTTGCAGAGCTCCTGTACACATGTTCTTCCAAGCTCACCTGCTGGAATCACTAACCCAGCAAAGAATACCTCTGCATGTCCGCTGTCTCCCAGGAAGTGGCTGTGACCTAGAATGCATATCATTTTAGCTTGGCTAAAATACCTGCCCATAAGCAGCACAAAATTTGATATTAAAATGGCAAATGCAATTATAGTTTCCTATCCGTGATGCAAAGACTATTTGACATCAACACAGCAGCAGCTTGGGCTGTATTCACTTTCTTTGAGATAAACTATAACACATGAACATATTATTTATTGTTTCCAGCTAGAAACATATTTTAATAAGCATGGCCAGACAACCCTTATATCCCATGTACCCAAAGTACACCATCTAAGAGCAGCTATTTATATTCTATTAGAAGCACACTGAAATTTGTCTGGCTTCTTTATTTCCCATCGCTACACATCCTACATGATAGTCCCTGGCATCTGCATTGTAAGAAATAATAATTTTTTTTCAATTTTATTCATCTCCTTCCTTTTCCTCCAACTTTCAAATCGTCATTCATGTACCCCAACAGAGTCATTTGTGGACCATATAAAATTTTTGTACTCTTGTTATTTGCTATGACTACTAAAGGAATTGGAAACAACCGAAGTGAGTTTGTATAGGTCAAGCCCAGCAATTATTCTCCAGAGAAACAACATTGTCTTTCTCATGGCTTGTACTATGGCACAGATTTATCTGAAGAATTCCTTTGGCATAACACAGTAATAATGTCATGGGAGCCAAATGTTCAGATGATTTTATATTCTATAGTGCTGCATATTGGGTTAGTAAGATATTAATAAGCAAATTAGAACAAATGAAAAAATAAAAGAGGTAAAATTACTTGTCCAGATTCATAGCTAGAAGAAGAGGGAGCCCACAATTTTTTCAACTTATACCATCTTCACAACCTAAGAGTCATATCTGTGAGTGTAGACTAGAGGGGGAACCAATACTTTAATATCAGAATGTTCATACTGCATCTCACATGCATAGAGTGAAAGTGGGGTGAGGATTTGCACGACACAGATTCACGGCACTCAGGTTTAATCACTGTTTCTACCCTTGAGTAGTCCTTTGTAAGTAAGAAATGCACACAGACACAGACACACATATTTTCCCTATTGAAACCATTCTATAGTTAAATGACCCCCTGCCAATATTATAAAGATGAAGTTAATTTTGGTTCTGGTCTAGGGAACTTTTCATGGACTGGTCCCATTTCATGTACTTCTCTCAGTACCACCGTCTTCACATTATAACTTCTTTCTGGAATGAACTATTTACTGTTCTTATTATTTATACTCTATTTTTCTTCCATGTCTTTTTACTGGTTTCTTGATCAGAAGCACTCTAATTTCTCTGTTCTTCCCCTGTATAAATCTGATTCATTGGGAATTATATTATATTATACTGAGTGGCTATTCTGGTTTCTCATAGCTGGGTCAAGGGCCTCTCACAGAGACCTGTATTTGTCATTTGCCATGATTGACCCCTTGCCTATTAGATTTTAAACTTCCTGAGGAAGAATATGTGTGACTTACTCATCAATAAAACATTAGCATATACTATAATGCAATGATTCTGTGAAATAATAACAAACATATATTTGGGTCCTGAAATAGAGCCCCCAAGACCTTTATAATTTCCTGAATGATAGGAACATGACAGAGAGTTCCAAACCCTTGAAGTTTTCTTGGGTGTCTCAGTCAACATTCTCACTGATATAATCCAAAACAACTGACCACACAACTTATAGGAAGAAAGATTTATTTGCTCCCAATTTTTGTATATATCAGGTTTCAGTTCATGTGAGGCTGGGTTTTGTGGGATTCAGAGCATAGTGGCAGGAAGCAGAGATGGGGAGAGAGCAAGGGCTCTGCTTTCACAGCATAGAGGCTGGAAACAAGAGAGAGTGAGCAAGCAAGGGGATTCAAAGACAAAAGCACAGTCTTCAAGGCCACACATTCAGGAACCCACCTTCTTCAGCCACACCACACCTGCCTAGGTTACCACCCAGTAAATCCACTACAGTAGACTTGTCCATTGATGAGATTAAAACCCTCATGACTTAACTACATCAACTCTGAACATTAATGCATGAATTTTTCAGAGGACATTCTCTAACCACAACACTGGGTGATAAGAATGTCTTTTGTTATAATAAGGTGACTTATGCTGGGTGTGGTGGCGCACGCTTGTAATCCCAGTACTTTGGGAGGCGGAAACCGGAGGATCCGAGTTCGGCGGCCAGCCTCAGCTAGCTCTCTCTCTCTCTCTCTCTCTCTCTTTCTCTCTCTCTCTCTCTGTCTCTCTCTCTCTCTCTCTACCTAGTGAGGCCCTCCGCAACTTTGCAAGACCCGGTTTCAAAATAAAGTATAAAAAATAGGGGGTGTAGCGCAGAGGTAGAACGATCCTGGGTTCAATCCCCGGTACCGCAAAAAAAAAAAAAATAAGGTGACTTATAACAAGTTACTTTGATAAGATCCTAGAGAGAGGCTGGTCACCAGAAAGACCAAACTATGATTAGAATTTTGGAATTTCAGTCCCACTCCTTATCTTCCAGGAAGAAGAAAATGGCTAAAGATTGAGTTAACTAGCACTCATGTCTATATAATGGAGCCTCCATAAAAGTCCCTGAACTTGGGGTTCAGATAGTTTATGACTTGCTGAACATATGGAGGTGCCAGTAGGGTGGTGTGCCAAGAGAAAGCATGGAAGCTCTGTGTCCCTTCATACATATCTTGCCCTATTAATCTGTTATGGTTTGAATCTTGAGCGCCCCCCTCCAAAACTCATGTGTTGAAGGCATCATCCCCAATGCAGCAGTATTCAGAGTTGGTGTTCTTGGGAAGTGATTGCATTTTGAGAGCTCTGATCTTATGAGTGGATTAATCCTTCGATCAATGGATGAATGGATGGGGGATGTAGATGGAAGATGTAGTTAACTGGGGGCATACCCTGGAAGGGTTTATCTTTCCTGGATCCTTCCTCTCTCATACTCTTCTTTTTTTTTTTTTTTTTTTCTTTTTTTGCGGTACTGGGGATTGAACGCAGGGGCGTTCTACCTCCGCGCTATGCCTCCGGCCCTATTTTTATACTTTATTTTGAAA